>JAJQXH010000038.1:187500-405000 GCA_022343465.1 Oscheius sp. G VE-2021 | reverse complement strand
GGATACCTGGCGTTTAGAGGCGCGTAAACGGAGTGCATGCTAGACGTAAAGTAGTTTATAACTTTGAAAACGTCACTTAAGAAATAGATCTTCAATCAGTGAAAACCAGTGAAATGCCGAATGGTCTCGTTTTCCTCTCCTCTCCGGAAACGTGTCAAGATATCCCTGATGACCCAACAACCAGTTCCCCGTCGCAGCTGTTGACCCATCAAAAAGATGGATTTCGGGCTTCCCCGCCGTTACTGGGACAAGGTTTACATACCTTTTGAACGGGGATGGGCTGCAGCCCATTGTGGCCAGGGTGGTGCCAGTCGGCTGGCAGGAACAGCCTCTTTTTGTGGTTACGTAGTTGTAATGTTTCAGTTCAACCAACAAGCCGCAATGACCCATTTCAGAGGTAGACAGGACACGCCCCGCTTGGGTTCGAACGCCGCTCGGGCGGGAGACGGCCTCTCTCTCTCTCTCTCTCTCTCTCTCTCTCTCTCTCTCTCTTCCAACCCATTGTAAGCATGACCTTTCCACCCTACTACCGAAAAGAATTCCTTATCGAAAATAGCCGTGTGTCACCCGGCTGGCTGGAAAGTTTTGTGACAGCCGACTGGTAACTGTTTTCCCACAAAACACTTTGCCCATATCATTCTTTCGTTGACAATGTTTGACTCCTTCGTATCTTCCCCTTCTCTCTCTCTCTCTCTCTCTCTCTCTCTCTCTCTCTCTCTCTTTCTTTGCTTTCTCTCTCTAACAGATTTCTTTCAGATGTCTTTCACAAAACGGTTACTACCCCTAGTATTATGGGCAGGGCTTGCTAGCGCTGCCGCTAGCTTCAATTGCACAATTGCACCAGATAGAGGTGAGTTTTCGGTACATAAACAGTCAGGCACATCTGCCTCATTGCGGGGGTATAGCTCAGGGGTAGAGCGCTCGCTTCGCATGCGAGAAGTCTGGGGTTCAATTCCCCATACCTCCAAATTCCTTTTGCTACATTAATATTATTTAAATTCATTTTCTTTTACTTCCCGAATAAAACGAAATTACAAAAAAGTGTCATAAAACATAAAAATCGATGGCTTTTATGAAAATTATTATAATCCTAATATTCAGATATGGAACACACTTGTGAAATGATCCAGGAATGGGATAGGAATGCAAGGAAAGCCATCAAGAAGAGACAAGCGTTTGAGAACAATATTGGTGAGTTTTGATTTATAGAAGAAATATAGTATTAGATATGGTGTAGTGGTTAAATCATTGGGTTCCTGAGAAAGTGGTTCATGGTTCGATCCCTGCCGCTACCAAAGTTTATTTTTGCTCAAAGTTGAAACTGAGTTTTCTAGCAATTTAAAATTTTAACTTATTTTTAAAATGTATTTTTCAGGAGCTCCTGGTATTCCTGGAAACCGAGGCTTCAGCCCCGCCGTTCCCCAGCGTTTCGCCCCTTCTGCCCAAGCCTGTATGAACATTGGCTGTATTTGTCCCTACATGGGGGTGAGTTTTCCCTTTTCTCTACAGAAATTCCACGTTTCCTGCCAAAAGTAACATCTTTCGATTGGCGACCGATGGCATTTGACCTTGTTCTTCGCCGCCGCTGACCGTTGGTGGCATGCCATGGACGTCACCGGCTTTTACAGTGCGTTCGGCGAACGAGCGAGAAAAAACTTCGGGTATTCCAACTTACTCGTAACTGTGACTAAACAACAGAAACGGCAAAGAGCAAAGCACGCAAAAAGAATTGCATCGGCCGGGAATCGAACCCGGGCCGCCCGCGTGGCAGGCGAGCATTCTACCACTGAACCACCGATGCTACGGTGTCTGCGGCTGGTGATCTCATTGCCTATACGGGTCGCATCCACCATGCGTGGGTTCAATCACAAAAGCGTGCAAAAAAGTGCATTTCTTGTGTTCAATCGACCTTTTCACGACCAATGAATGACGTCACGCGTTAGCGAAGGGGACCTTGACGGTCAGTTTGATGAGAGATCACACAACACACAGAGGGGGACAGGTTGGGGAATTTCCTGGTATTATCAGCCTAAATAACTGTGAGAATCAATGAAATTGGGCTAAAAAGCGTATTTTTCTGATTAAATTACTGAAAATCCACTTTTCAGGGCCAAATGACAAACAATGGCTGCGTTCTCCCGAATGGAATGATGTACAGACCCGCTTATAGGAAAGAATACAGGTAATTTGCCATTTTTAATTTGAAAACCAATTTAAACTTTTGTAAAATTAATGTAAAATTAATAAAACTTTCAGAATGATGACTGACAATGAGAGGAATAGGTGGCACAATGCGATGGTTGCCTTGAAGAGGAGTGGAGAGTACGACAGACTCAGTGTTATGCACAGACAGGTGAGGATTTAGAGAGAGAGAGAGAGAGAGAGAGAGAGAGAGAGAGAGAGAGAAAGAGAGAAAGCATTCGCTGCGGCGCCTGTGATAGATAAGCCACCCTGCAGCGTACGTTCACGTGCAGACATGTCCGAGTGGTTAAGGAGATTGACTAGAAATCAATTGGGCTCTGCCCGCGTAGGTTCGAATCCTGCTGACTGCGAATCTTTTTTGTTTCATTATTTTTATTTCACAAAGTCAAAATTTCCATTCTTTTTTATTTTTCCAAGTCAATCTTTAGGTTGGTTCCTCATCCGGCGCCCATTCCGGTCCTGGTTTCCTCCCTTGGCACAGGGAGTACATGAAGAGATTCGAAATCGCCGTCCGCATGATCGATCCTGGAATCGCGATGCCTTACTGGGACTCTGTGCTGGATTCCTATCTTCCTGATCCTCGTGATTCCATCCTCTTCTCCGCTCCTTTCATGGGAGAGACTGACAATGCTGGACAAGTGGTTTTTGGAGCATTCGCTGGATTCAGGACCCTTGAGGGACATCCCAATATTGTCAGGTTGGTTTTTAAATGGGATCGATGGGGCAAAATGTAAGTCACGCCCACATTCCGCAAAGGATAGGTCGAAAGAAACTTTGGCCTGAAGTCCTTTTGACCTTCTTCGGTCAATCAACTTCCTTTTTATTGCCAGTCGGCTGTCCACAATAACAAAGCTGTTAATTTGAAGGACAACCGACTGGCTGTAAGACCGAATTTCGGGAATTTAAATTGTTCAAATGCATGTTTGTTTTAAAATTGCGGTGTTTTCGGTTTCCTTACATGACGCTGCGTAGAAAAGGGGGCGGGGCTGACTTTCCAAATTATAAAATAGAAAACTGTTGAAATTGTGGTTTAAAAAACTAATTTTCGTGTTTTAGACGTCTTGCCACCGAGGGAAAACTCTTCTCCGAAGCCAACATCAACAGTCTCCTTTCACAAAACGAAATCCAGAATGTTCTTGCCTACACCGCCCCTCAGAACGGTAATTTCCGAAAGATATCGTAATAACCCAAAGATTACTGTAGGTTGCCCCTTCCGTCCCAACTTCGGAGCCATCGAATACACCCACTCATCCATCCATCTCTGGATCGGAGGCGACATGAAGCCCCCCAGCACCTCAGCCAACGACCCCATCTTCTTCCTCCACCACTGCTTTGTCGATTTCGTGTGGGAGATGTGGCGCCAGGCACGACAGAACAGATTCGCCCGCGAAACGGTGAGTTTTGGGGTTCGGGAGTGGATGTTTTCACGGGAGGGGGAGACGCGGCGGCGCCCTGATAAGTGGGCGCCTAGCGTAACTTCAGCGTGCTTCCGTGGCGCAATAGGCAGCGCGTTCGGCTGTTAACCGAAAGGTTGGTGGTTCGAGCCCACCCGGGAGCGAATGTTTTGCTTTTTGGGGAAATATACCGAAAAAGGGAATTTCAATTTCAAATTTTGTTTTTAGACCTACCCTCCTGATATTGGAACCTGTGCCAATTCTCAGCACTTCAGTTACGCTCAGATGAGGCCTTGGGATAAGATCAATAGAGATGGTAAAAACTTTCTTTAAGTCTTTACAAAAACAATTTAAAGGACTGTCCAACGAATACACCGACAATATGTACCACTACGCCCCTAGGCCCACTTGCTCCAACCAGAATCCCAACTGTGGCTCTCCCTATCTCTTCTGTGACACCAGAGGAAACGCCCATTGCGTAGCCAAGGTAACATTTTACATAATTTTTTTTCAGAAAAAAATGTTTGAAATTAAATTTCCCCTTTTTAAAACACTCTAAGCGAGCGTAACTAGCTTAGCTGATTCGATCGCATTCCGTTGTTGAAAGTAAACGCGCCCTAATTTCAATGCCTAGCCAAACTTGTCAGCGCAAAACTTCGTTTGATTTACAACAGATTCGAGCAGGATATGAAGCGAAATAGTAAGGAAAATCACGAATAGAGAGAGATTCAAAGGGTTCTTTGGAAAAAAGATCAACTTATAAGGTTTTCACATAGAAAAATTTAAAGTTGTTTTTAATGAAAGGTCCTTTTTTGAAAAATTGAATTTGGTTGAAAATGAGTTATCGTTTTTATGCCTACCGCACAGCCAAATTAAAACACTTCCTGGTAGAATTTGTGAGAAACTTTTGTAAATTTCCGTCTTAATTTCTTCAAAAATTAGGATTTGGCCGATTTTGAATGTTAAAAGTAATTTTATAAATAAAGAAAACAAGGGCAATTGTTTGGGGGCCCACACCGCCTTATCGGCCCATCGCCGCGTTGTTGTCTTCCAAGTGTGGGCGCCGTGTCTGTGTGGGGATATAGCTCAGTGGTAGAGCGCTCCCTTAGCATGGGAGAGGTCTGGGGTTCAATTCCCTATATCTCCAAAACTTTTTTGCTTTTCCATGATTACAAGAAAATCGCATTCTTAGCTCAAGTCAATATGCAAAAATCAATATATGTAAGCAAAACTTCAATGGAAACCGAAAATTTGGTAAATTTAACTTTTTTGGTAAAAAACCGAAAAAAAATGAAAATTTGGTTTCAGATCAAGAACAACGGTCTCTGCCGTGGCTTCGAAGGATTCGACGCCTGCTGGGGAGGAACCTGCGTTGCCGGTTGGTGCAGAGGAGGCCAGCAGTTCCAACAGGTACCGTAATCCTCCAGACAGTCCTTTAATCAATTGGTTTAGGCCTCTCAGACCACAGCTGTCCAGAACGTTCCTTCTTCAACCCCTCAGCCACAGCAAAGAAACTTCAGCAATAACAGAAACAACCAAAGAAGGCAAACCACACCTCAGCCACAACAGCAGGTTCGCCGAAGGGTGTGTGCTTGCTTTTTGCCTTTTTCTCTATTTCTATCGCTTCTCTGCACTCTCTTAAAGACATCGACAGTGTGGCTACTAATATAACCGAATATGCCTTTTCCTTAGTTTAATTTTTATAGTCTCAAATCTAACTCCTTATTTTAGCAACAGAGCACGAATACTGTGGCTAACCAGAATTGCTACAATGATGATCCGTGCTGCGATGCCTGGGCTAGGCAAGGTGAGACTTTAAAAAAATTACACTTCTGGGGTTACAAGAAAAATTATAGAACCAACTTCCGGGTTGGTTTTTAAACATATTTCTTTCAAAAACGCCTCATTTCAACTGAATATCAAAAACGTCTCGGTTGGGATTCGAACCAATAACTGTTTGCGTATAGCTGCTATCTGAGCCACTGAACCAATATGTGCTAGTTTAAATACGTCGTTTTGGAGAAATCTGCATCAGAAATGCCATTTTTGGCCATTCCATGTGGATAACCGCCATTTTAACTAACTATGTACACGGTGTTTACGCGTCCGCCCAATTCATCGGTTTATTGACTTTTTGTAATCATTTTTGAATTTTTAAAGTTCCCGCCTGAAAAGACGCCGAAAACTCTACTTGTCTGACAGGGTAGCGCAGCGAATTTCACACCCGTACGAGATCGGCGGCCGCGGCAAGGGTAGTCTAGTCGCATACAGTAATGAACTCCATAGGATAATACAAGTCTAAAGAGGTCTCTGACGGTTCGTTTATGATGACAAATCAGTTTCAAACTAAGAAACGTGTTTTCAGGAGAGTGCAACATGAACACAGCCTACATGAACAGGTACTGCAGGAGGAGTTGTCGACTTTGCTCCAACCCCACAGACAACAGACAAGGTAGAGAGAGAGAACGAGAGAGAGAGAGAAAGAAAGAAAAAAAGAAAGAAAGAGACAATTCTCTCTTTCCAGGCTGCCACGACCGCCACATCTCGTGTGCCTTCTGGCGTGCCCAGAACTACTGTACCCGTCGTCGTCAGTGGATGTCCGAGAACTGCCAGGCCTCCTGTGGCTGGTGCAACATGTCCCAGGCGGACCTCTGTTCAGCCGTCGCCCGCATGAGCCGAATGTAATAATTTCCTCTTTCCCTTCTCCTTTCTCCTCTTTTCTTCCAGTCGTCTTTCCGCGTGAACTGCCCCCAGTATCTCTCTGACTCCCGGTTGACCGGGTCGGTGTCCCCACAATTTGACCTTTTCCCTCTCTACGCAATTGTATATACAAGTGATTTGTTAGAAGAAATCGACGTCTAGGTCGGTTAGTATCGAGTTCTCCCTTCGCAAACGGGCCCCGTCTAGATTCGCCATTACTCACAACGCACTGCCCCGACACTGCCTAGTTAATTAAGTGCACTTAATAAACGTTATATTTAAGGTGTTTCTTCTTTGAAAAGTTTAGAAATACGCTCTCTCCTCTCTTATTTCAAAAAATTTTCTTTTTTAGCTTTGTACAAGCAAACGTCTTGTGAGATTTTCGGGGCTGTAAAAATTCGCAATTTCTCCCGATTTGTTTATGTGAATCGTGGAAATGTATGAAGCACATACCTTAGTCTCGATGTTTCTACCGTATACTATGAATGGTCAAATTCGTATACAAAATTTCAAGCTCGCTGTGCATCTGCAGACGCAGCAAGCAGAAACATTTGCACTGACATTTGAATTTTGAGAATCAAGAAAGACGAAATCCGCCTTCTTTCTTTCAATTTAAAAATAAAAAATAGAGAATTTGACCACTGTATATAGTTGATGCCAATTCTAGTTCTTGGAAAAATGCTAATTTGTGCCAAAATTATGATGTTGATCGACATCATAATTTTGGCACGAATTAGCATTTTTCCAAGAACTAGGTTTGGCGAGAGGTATAGGCTTAGATTGATTCTTACACATTTGGCCGTTTGTGTTCAAACACAAGTCACCTGTACAATTTCCGACGCTAAATGTAAGACAAACATTTTATAAGGAAAAAAGTTTAAAAAAAAACACGTGCATGCTTGCTCATTTAACCTACGAAGTTACAATAGCCAAGTGTTCACTAAATACATATTTCCTCCTTTTGGGATTACACGCAAATTGCCGTTTGTTATGTTTCTTCCATAATATATTTTCAGTTTTCACTATTTTCGCTTGTGCTAGAAAACGCACCGAAGGGATTTTCGGGGGTGAAAAACCGTCAATTTCGCGCCGTTAGTTTATAGGGACCGTGGAAAAGATATGCCATAGTGTAGTAAACAGGCTTTTTGTTTCCTCTTCCCAACAAACCCATATCCAAAAGAAACAGGACAAGATATCAGAAGGAGTTCAAAAGTTTCACGTGGCCTATATCGATATATCCAACAGAGACGGGTCTATAATTGCAAACTGCCATACTCGCAACATCTTGGAAATGGATTTGCTTAGGGAAATTAATGCTTAATTGACCATTCAGGTAAATCTGAAACGAAGATGATGTGATACTTATAAGCAAAAATTATATATAACCTCATAGGCTGTCTTCTTAATCTTGATCTCAATTGTGACAGTAGATTCAGTTTTAAAGCTTTGTCCATGAATGGTATTAGTCAACGTATTGTTTGTTATTGTGCATGCAAATACAGTCTGAAATAGTATATATTAATGGAATTCGTCAATATTTGCCGAATCAGGATATAATATTTTTAGCATGTAGTGCAAAAGTATATTGCCGTGAATGTCCAGTAAGTCAACAGAAAAGTTCCAGTCATCTTGAGTAGGCCTTGCAGAAACTATGAGTCTTTTACCAACCGCGAAATTCATTGTAATATTATTGTTCTAAAATATATTTAAAACTGAAATTAAAAGTCTACTCACCGGTGCTTTGCAATTTAGAGTATCTGAATATGTGCCAAGGTCGGGATTGTTACAAGAGACTTCTAAAAACAGTGAGTGTGTGAGTGAATGAGTCAGTGAGTGAGTGAGTGAGTGCGTACCCCTTGAATAATTACATCCTCATCATGATGGTCAACTTCGTGATGGTGGTTGCTGTGCCCGTGACCATGGTCGTGGTGGTCGTGGTGATGGCCGTGGCCGTGCCCTCCCTTATACTCCTGAAGCTCCTCCCGAAGCCTTTTGTTTTCCTGCAAATGGTTTGTAGAATCCGCCCATGGTTTGTAGAAATTGCTGAATCAAACAAGTTTTTGGATCAAGTTTACCTCTCGAAGCTCCCTCAGTTCATCGCAATTGCAGTTGTTCTTCTTTCTATTCCGATGGGCGTTGGTGAATCCAATCCACAGAAGACAGACGAAGACGAGGAAGATCCGCATGGCCGGAGCTCCTACAGTAAGACGAACTGGTGTTTTATCACGTCTTCTTTCTTTTATACTGAAAGAATTTTCCCTCGATTCATAAACGTTGGGAATTCCCATACGGATTTTATAGTCCCGAAAACGCCTCCGCCGAATGTTTGCAGAAACGATATTGAATTTAGAAATTAAGTGAAAGTGAATGCTCAATATTAATATTTACTCAATATTTCATTTTAAAAAATCGCGATTTCACATTGAAAACCGTTTACTCTCACAAAAACTCGCTTGGTTTTCTCCTATTTGACCAAACGCCTCCATCGCGTGGATTCAAATGGCGCCGGAATCCTGCGCCTAACCATGCGGATCACTTCCCGCGATTCTATTACACGCCGCTTTTCTGCCCTTCAAATCATGAAAATGCCTCTGAAAAGACCATTTCAATAGAATCTGAAAACGAGAATGTATGTTTCTCGATTGAAACCCTATTCAAGCCGTATCTCTCTCCGTCGAAGCCATAATCAGTGCAAATTCAGACTTCTCCCCCAATCCCAGTTGTTTTCGTCTTTCCTTTGGTTTACGCACGCCCAGTAGCCCCGAATATGTAATTTCGGATGCCTAGCAACGCTTCTGCGAACTTTATGTCGCTCTTCGAGCCTTTTCCAGCCATAAAGTTGGCAAATACGGGGGTTCACCCCCCAGCGACTGATAACGCCAACGCCTATCTTTCCCCATTTGGATACACCTACTCATTTCCGCTTGCAGACTTTCATTTCTCAATTTTCTTCTATTTTTGGAGGCAATTTCAATTTTGTGTAATCATTGACCAAAAAGTCGTTGAAACAGATTGGCGGAAGCCAAATATTGACCTTCCCCCAAATCCGATGCTGGGCCATCCCGGATGCCAAATTGGCTGCTTTTTGAATGACAATTGACGGCTGATTCGTTCCTCTTAAACTAGATAATTTTAGTATTTTCCCATTGATTCACTGCTTTTCAATCGATATTCATGGATTTTGGCTATGTGACTGTAGAAATCTTATCACCTGGAAGTTAAGCCGACATTCGGCGTCTAAATAGGATTAACTCTGCGAACTTGCACTTGATAATACAGCAATTTAATAAAACACAGATTAATGAAGAACCAATTATCTATTGGATACCCTAGAAGGCCAATGCGACACAGAAAAAGACCAGAGTTTCACAGAAACGGCACGGACCACCGAAAATTATGTTTGTTACATGAAAACCCTAAGAGTCTAAGAGTTTATAACAATTACGAAATGAATCAACGTATCACAGAGCAATAGAAAAGGCCACCGCGCATAATTAAAAGATTGGACAATATCCGATGTTTACTATTCGTCAGTTGATTTCAAGCGCCACAGTGTGAGCCACAACGGTTAGGTTAGTGCCAATTCGCGGACTAAAGTGATGGAAACTAGTTTCACGTGGCTTTTTAAATTAAAAGAATGAGAAAGTTCATCTTTTGACGAACATTTCGCAGGTTATTATACTCATTTCTTGTTTGAAAGTTTTCTTTTTTAAGAACACAACTAATACACGTCGATTATTTCTTTACATCATTTCAAAATATACACGAATTGTAGGTTCAAAAACAGGCGGACACGACACCATCCAAAACAGGAACAGTCATACGCTAATCAGTGGCTAGTAAATATTATCCACCTATTATATTCCTTTGCATTTTTAAAATTATTGCTCCATTATGCCTCTTCCTAGGTTACCCTAAAATTAAACCTACCTCGCTTTAGACAATCAGGAAACTTGTTGGGATTACTCACCATGACCATAGTCCCCATAGAACAAAAACGCGGCATACACAACATCAAAAGAAGTTTTCAATGAGAATCATCCCATTCAAGAGAGTTCAAACGATCAACGTTCCTTATCAGCTGCATATCAAACCAGCCCCGGAGCCATCAACATTTGAGATTTTAGTGAATGACATCATTTGAAAACTAAAAGCAGTGCTCATTTCATCTTTAGAAATAATTCTCAATAAATTTCATTTTGAAATTTTGAGTATGTTTGGACTTCACTCTCGTTTCATTTCTTCCCCTTGTTGCCATCCAAACACCCCGTCGGTTGCCATTCTCATCAGAAATTGACGAATATGACAACTGCCGTTCTTTTTTTGGCCGGCTAAGAAGTCATTTCGTAGCGGAGAACGCATTCATTTTGAGATTTCGCGACCGGAAGAATCAATATTCCATTGTTTGACATTTGAATCGCATTCATCCCATGACAATGTATAGGTGTTCTCATTGTTGAAGTCATTTCGACATTACTGCTAGCTGGCTAAAGTGTTCTGCATTTGGGGGAATCCCATTCGAATGCTTGGAAGGTATCTATGATAACCATTACACCACGAACGCGTCTGTTCTCAAGGGTCTCTCTCTCTCTCCCTCTCTCTCTCTCTCTCTCTCCCTCCCTCTCTCTCTCTTCTCTCTTGTATCTCTGTGCTAACTCATTGCATCATAAAGTCAACACCAAATATTTGTTGGTTATAAATGGTGTTCTCACTTCCGGCGTGGAGGCCGCCGCGTCAGCAGTCAAGTGGCTCCTCAATTGAAATGCCACATTCCAGCCATTGGTTTACTCGATTTAGAAATACCCTCTTTCTCATCTCTCTCTCTCTCTCTCTCTCTCTCTCCCCGTTCCCTCTTCCTCAAAGGTCGATTGCCCTTTCTCCGAATCACAGGATCAAATCGCTCGGTGAAATCTGAAAAAGCCGAAACGTCTGATCGCCGGCGAGATTTAGCACTTTTAACGCTCTGGGCAATTTTTAGACCTTTAAAATCAATTTTAGCCAATACTTTTGTTTAACCAACTGAAACAATCAACTTACAACTCCTATATTTATCAAAAGTCATTTTGTTTATTCTAAAAGAAAATGAAAACGGACCAAAGATTCAAACCCTCGACCTCCAAAAGCGCAGACCGATGTTCAAACCACTTGACTATGACGGTGGGTCAGCGCCTTCCAAATTTTTGATATCTCATTTTTCCATGAAATTTTAAAAAAATTGTTTCTTTTTTCAAAATCCCATTTTCAGCGCATGAGAGGAATATGGCGCTTCGTCCCTTTCTTCGTAGGGGCCATCTTCTGTTTAGTCCTTATTCAAACCAACACTTTGGCCTCAATTTCTAAAAGAGCAAATGTGGAAGAATCCGAATTGGAAATAGAAAATATCGAAGAACCGAACGGACCCAACCACTTTCAAGAAACAAAGACTGATAAAAGAAGAGAGGTCAAATCTTCTGAAACTTCTGAAGTTAAATTTGTGGATCCAGTGAGTTTCCTGAAGACTATGAAAAGAAGATATTTTGTTTCAGAGATTAGCTCCTTTGCCAATTCTTCTGAAGCCAGAAAGTGATTTCTGCGAAGGAAGGAAATTTCTAGTTGCTTTGCATATGTCAGCCCATGATTTTTCTAGGAGAGAGTTCTGGAGAGAGACTTATGGGAAATTGTCTAAACAGGTGGGCTAAAGTAGTTTAAAACTTTTAAAAGTTGTAAAATTGAATAAAAATGTAAAGTTTAAAAAAATGAATAAAAAATGTAACTAAAGTGACATTGCGGGGATCGATCCAACTACGGTTTACGCCGATATGATTACAACGGGAAACCCTATTAAAACGCGAGTTTTACCATAAAAAGTATTAAAATGTACTTTTAAACTATGTATAAACTTGATTATAACAAAATACCAATTTTCAGTTCAAATACAACATTCTCTTCTTCCTCGGGAAATACAACGGCCCTGATTCTTCAATTCCGAGGCAAATCGAGAAAGAAGCTGAAAAATTTGGCGATATTTTACAGTCAGATTTCATCGATTCTTACAAAAATTTAACCTACAAGGTAAATTAATTTTATAAAAAACAAATTTAAATGTTTTTTAGCATATTTCACTTCTGAGATATTTTGATGAGAATTGCGGCCCAGAGACTGTTTTGGCCAAAATGGACGACGATATGATGTGGAAAGTGAAAGACGCGTCGAAGGAAGTGGAAAAATTCCACGAAAACAAGAATTCTACGATGTCATGTCATTTGTTTAGAAAATGGCCAGTTCATAGACATCCGAAGGACAAATGGTGGGTCTGCGTCTCTGCCTTTCCTCTGCGTCCCTGACTTTGCCTCTGTGTCTCTGACTTTTCCTCTCTCTCTCTCTCTCTCTCTCTCTCTCTCTCTCTCTAATTCCCTCTTAAGGCGCGTAACGAAAGAAGAATACTTCCCCGACCACTGGCCCACCTTCTGCGGCGGAATGTTCTACCTAGCCAGCCACTCAGCCGTCTCCAAACTTCTCTCAACTCTTCACATTTCCGAATTCTTCTGGGTACCTTCCTCTTCAAAAAGCCATTCTCCTAACATTTTCAGATCGACGACGCATATCTCACCGGAATAGTTCGAAACAATTCTAATTTTGAACTTACGCGCATAAATGGAATTGTGAATTCTCAGGTGGGAAACTTTAAACATGAGTTTAAAATGGGATTTTCAGCAAAATGAATGGGAGAAGAGGCTAAAAGGAGACTATGTTTTTAGTTTAGCGCCTAGGAAGGACAGTAGGACTGTTTTTGAAATGTTCAACAAGCTGTGATACTAGTTGTTACGGGTTCATTTACGGGTAAATAAAGTATTTCCACTTAAGGAGAGTGACAGTGTGCGCGCGTGCGGGCGGGCGCGTGTTTATGTGTGTGAGTGTGTGAACGTGTACATTTCCCAAAGTAGACAAAGTTGAGGTACACATTTTCATTGAATCCGTTCACAATTACAAAAGGCACCAGATGGAGGGAGGTAGGAACAGAAACCTTGAAATAACAATGAGCAATGCCTGAGACCAAATGGGAATTGAGACTTTTTGAACCGGTTTTGAACATTTCACAGATTAGGCGTACTGGATCTTGTCCCCCTTCTTCTGGGCGTAGGCCACAAACTCGTCGATCAGAATGGGCCACGCGCCGTCGTCCACAAAGTTGTGGATGTCTGAAAAAAGTATGTTTAGTATTATAAGGTATTCAAAATCTAGATTAGTCGTTAATGACTTTAAGCTAAGGAAACTATTAGTGGCATTAAGGTATCTCACAACCGCGCCCTAAGACCCCCCAGCGCGAAAAAGGCCGCGCGGAGTCGCCGATTTCGTACGGGTTTGAGGCGGGCGAGTCAAATAATTAGCTTATTCTCGAAATGAAACCTTCAACTATCAAAATACTCACCATTTTTGACCATGAAGTTGAAGTCGGCGAGGGAGGACCACTCATCAAGCGAGATTCCGACTCCGTGCTCCTTCTGAACAAAGTCCTCCCAAAGACCCAGGAGAGGGAACTGAAATCAATCGATAATTGCAGTTCTAGACCTTTAACTGACGGAATCCTTGAAGAGGATGCCCCAGTAGATGATGGCCGTGGGGAGGTCCATGTTCCTCTGGCTCACGGGCTTTCCATAGTTGAAGGAGAAGTTGTAGACCTCCCGGAAGGCGGCCGGCTCGGACAGTTTCTTGTCCAATTCGTTGAGTTTCGAACGGAGAGAGGACACGGAATTGACCCTAGAAGATGAAAATAACAAAAAAAATAATAGTAAAATAAAAAAGGGAGCAAAAAACTCACTTGAGGTCGGCGATGCCGCTCTGCCACTCGTCATAGCTGAATTCGCACTGCGTTTTGGCCTGAAAATCAATAATTAGTTCAAAATCTTTAATTTCAGTGTTATTTTGGTCTTATTTAAATTTAGTTATAGATTTTCGCTTATTCTCGCAAACGAAAACAAGTCCGCGGCGCCCGAGATGTCTTCCACCTAGGCGCTGTCTGCAGCAGGCGCGTTCGTGGTGTAATGGTTAGCATGGATGCCTTCCAAGCATTCGACGGGGGTTCGATTCCCCCCGAACGCAGAACTCTTTTGCGTATTATATTTGACCACAAAACAAGTATAGCTTAACTTTTCTAATGATTTTAATTTTTAAACTACTCACCTTCAGTTTGCAGGCGAGGATGAGAACCTTCCTGTCGCTGGGGTCCAGCTTCAAATCATCCAAAAGGCGCATAATTCCATTGGGGCCAATCCTGTCGGATCCACAGTCATCCCTAGGGTCTGAAAAATGGAATTTAAACAGAAGCATTAAAACAAAAAGGGAATCCATTTTAAACTAATGGATTTAAATACAATTTTCTAATAAAAATTTTGAAAATAAAAAATAAAAATTTACCGTTGGCGTAAGTGTTGAACATTTTGTTGTTGGAGGAGGAACTGGCGACCGTCTTGGCTGAAGAAATCACTGAATTTGAAGTGCTCAATTTAGGTCCCATTAGGTCTAAAAAGCTGAAGCGGAGAAAAAAGCCATGGTTAATTGTTACAAAAAGCCGATTAAAAGCCAAATGGGGTTATGGTAGGCAGTGGGAACGGGATCACGGGGACTGTTCTCTAATCGATTGGGTAATTAGACAGATGTTGCGGACATCTGCACTGAAGAGAGGGGGCCACAGAGAGAGAGAGAGAGAGAGAGAGAGAGAAGGAGGGTGGTGTCTTTAAAGAGGGTGTAAGTGATTGATACACAATCAGTCCAGAAGTTTATCAAAGGTACGCAAATAAGACAGTGCAAAGCGGGAGACCCTCAACTTTGGTTGTTCATTGAGATACAAAGAGAAGGAGAAAAGCCCTTTGTAAACCAAAAGGTGGAAGATCAATCGAGGCACGGTCCCATAATGTTTTCGGTTCCGCCAGCGGCCAAGGGGTGACTAACCCCGTGATCGACGCGTTTTGTCTGACGTTTCTTATCTTTCAACAAAAGGCTACGCGTTGGTTGTGCAGGATTTCGCCATAGTGTCATAGTGTAAACAATTGCGTGCTGACTACACGGGTACTCATAGGCACCGGTGGGATGCAGTGACGGGTGGGAATTCCAATCGAGAGGGTATTGGTCTAGGTGGTGAGAAACCTAGAGGGAGTCTGGGAGATTAAAAAAAGCAATAAGGAGAGATAGGAACGTGAGAGGGAGAGGGAGGGAGAGAGAGAGAGAGAGAGAGAGAGAGAGAGAGAGAGAGGTAGAGAGAGAGGTAGAAAAGGAGAGAGAAACCTCGACGGACCATACTGACGGAGAGTAGAGTTAAAAATGAAAGTAGGTCTTTCCTTTCTCACGGGGAGGCGCGGCGTAACGTACATTTACGTCCGGCCTTCCATAATTTACCTCTCTCCACTAATCTTCCACCCCTATTTCTCATCTCTTACTTTTGAATTTCTATATTTCCTTTTTGGCAAACAATCAGCGGAGGCGATTTCGGGACTATAAACACCGTGTGGGAATTCTCAACATTTATGAATCGTGGGAATATTGTTTCAGTATAAAAAAACAAGGCGGGATCAAACCACAGTCCGTCTAACTGTAGGAGATAGACCATGCGGATCTTCCTTATATTCGTTTTTCTTCTGTGGACAGGAGTCACCAACGCCCATCGGATTCGGGGGGAGCTCAATGGGTACAAGCATGGCCACGGCCACCACGCTCACCAAGGTAGCAACCACCATCATGAAGTACATGGAGGTGGCGACCATCACCATCACCATTCCCATGAGGGGGATGTGTCCATACCTGGGGTTAGTTTAATTCATTGAACACATAAACACACGTACACACATACACACAGACAAGGATTTATTTTAGAGCTCTCTCGTTTCTATAGCTGACATTGGAGGCTACTCATCAAACAAGAATTGCAAAGCACCGGTGATTAAATTTTCGGATTCAGTCAAAAACAAATTTCAGAACAACAATACCCAAATGAAATTTTCGGTTGGTAAAAAGTTCATTATTACTTCAAAACCATCGAAAGATGATTTTATATTCACTATTAATTTAATTGACAAGAATGGCAATTCCATTTTGTTCTATAAGATACAACCCTATAATGTGGTACGTTTCTACTCTTCTCTTTTTATCACTTTTCAGAAACCGTATGCATGCACGTTAAAGAAAAATCATGCTTGCACGGATGGTCACCTTCAATATGGACCAAACCCCAACATTAAAGAAGGAACCCCAATCACAGTGGAGATCAAGATTAAGAAGACTGCCTATGAGGTAAACTTTTTATTTCTAAAACTGACAAAATAAATACTTTAGATTTACATGAATGGCCAGCTTAGCATTAATTTCCCTCATTATTGGGCTCTGGAAGATGTACAGAAAATGGCAATCTGCAGTTGGCGACGGTCTAAAACAGGATTCATTGATATTGAAAATGTGTCTCTTCTTCATTCGTAATTTGTGTTTGGTGATACCATTTAATGAATTTATGCAAAATTCATAGTATTTTGAATATAAAAGTAGCAAATACAACTACACAAAATGAGCGCATTTTTCCAAATTGGTCACATGGTTCATATTAAACCTTTTTTTCCAACCTAAACAATAGGATGGCAATACATCTTTTGAGTTAGATTACCATGTCGTTTCAAAAAATCTATGCTTGTAGACAAACTTCATTGATTCGGGTGTCAGTAACCATCGTAACCGCGATGAGAAACCTCAATATCTGTATTTATGGCCAAAACTAGTCTCGTCTTATGAACCCATAGATCATCATACTGGATTCCCCGCAAACAGAAAACAACCGGGAAACTTTGAAGTTACACATTTGACAGTTGCCTAGATGACTCAGAGGGAGGGCAGCTGTTTCGGCAGCCCAGGGGAGTAGTTTCAGTTTTTGTCCTCTTTATTTTCGATAGTCTAGAGCTTTTTAGGCCAAATTTAAGGTTGAATCGTCAAAATGGGAACCTTCGTTTGTGTAAAAACTTTAGTATTAGCATACTGCACTATAGTCTTTGGAAGCAACTTTTCTTTGAACTCAGGTGGGATTTTCATTGTTTTTGAAGTAAAAAGTTTGTTTAGATGAAAGTATCGAGGTAATTCTGACTCCTTTGGATAGAGAACCCATGGATCGAGAAGTGCCTTCACGATTTGACGACCAGGAAATTGAAATTGAAGTTGCTCCTGTAATTTCAACTACTCAGAAAGCTGAAATTAGGAAGTTTGAGTCAGCGCAGGTAGGTATAGCAGCCAAACTCGAACCCAGACGAAATCGGCGGTTGCAAGGGCCAAAAATGTCATTTTCAGCCTAATACATTTTCAAATTTGCCTATTGAGACCGCTACAACGGCTCCAACTCCTTTTAATGGAAACCACCTTGATGTGGTGGCTGCTCCTCCGATTTCTCAAGATAGGAAACCGGCGATTCGTGAATTTCAACCAGTAAGAGCCGAAGTGCTTCATGAAGAACCAACTGAAACGGTAGGTCAAATCTGATTATCAAAAAAGAAATAATGAATTTCTTTTGGAATATTTTTGAGCTGGCGATATTCTTATTTGTTTTGTCGTCTAGTGGCCAAAAAAGTCGGGCCGCTTAAATTTCTATGAACTCCAAAAATAGTTTGAAATATAATTTTTTTTAATGCTTTTTCGTTTCTCGAGGAAGTCGCGGGTCAAATTTGGTAATTTTCAGTAACTGCAGTAATTTTCAAAGTCATCCATTTTTGAAAAAATGCTAATCGATAGTTTATGTGAAGAGAAACTAAATTGAATCAATATTGATTAGTTTTCGACTCGATCGCGCGGCAGAATGCGTCTAAATTGTAAAAATCGATAAAATCAAGATCAGATTCTATCAATCTTCTTCGCAGTTTAGTCAATTAATATCGAGAAGGTCTTGGCGCGACTCTTTGAAACACTCAAAATGATTTGAGCCAAATTTGTGTCAAACAGTGGATCAAATTTCAAATCGATGGAGTCTCGACGCTATAGTTTAACAGAACTTTGCAAACTCCCCTTTAGGCCGCTCAGCGGCACTCAGAACATAAGGCCGCTTTTATATATTTTCTAAACCTTATACACTGCGTTGCAAAAGTATAGGTTCACCCCATTTTTTCCACTTTTCTTTAAAATGGGTAGATATCTGTACAGGTGGCTGTGGCAACTAAAATCCACTTAAAAAATTACCCTAATTCTACATGTCCAAAAATTTGGAAATTTGCATAACAGGGAGTTATTCAAATTTGTGAAAAATGTGAGGTTGCAAAAGTATAGGTTCACAATGGGAAATCAACAATTTATTGATACTAAACAGAGGAAATATCATTCAGTAATCGGTCTGTGCTCCTTTGCGCTGTACCACTTGCAGAAGACGACGATGAACAGACGCCGCGAGATTCTGGAGTCAAGTTTGTTCCATTCAGTCATGATGGCATTCTTCAGCGAAGTTACGTCGGTGAACTGACGGTTGTTTTCGTAGACA
Organism: Oscheius sp. G VE-2021; assembly: GCA_022343465.1. Classification (NCBI taxonomy): domain Eukaryota; kingdom Metazoa; phylum Nematoda; class Chromadorea; order Rhabditida; family Rhabditidae; genus Oscheius; species Oscheius sp. G VE-2021. The sequence goes on along the minus strand of JAJQXH010000038.1, from coordinate 386,232 downwards.
CGCCGAGAAAGAACTCCCCAAATGTTCTCCATTGGGTTAACATCAGGAGAGCATGCCGGCCAGTCAATAAGGGTGATGTTGTTTGTGCTGAACCACTGTTTTGTCGATCTGCTAACATGAACAGGAGCGTTGTCTTGGACAAACGATAGCTGCTGAGGGGTTGTTGCAAGGAAGGAGACGAGATTTGCTTGAAGAACATTCTGATAATCGACGGAGTTCATTTTGTTAGAAACAAAAGCCAGCGCCACAGTCGAGTCAGCACAAAACGCACCCCAGACCATTACGTTTCCGCCACCGAATCCACGCTTCGAGAATATCAGAGTATCCTTTCTGAGATCATGCCAATATCCACGGTTACCATCAGGTCCATCCAAGTTGAATTTTTTCGTCCGACCAGATAACCTGATAATCGATTACAGACAATTAAAAAATTGTAATACCTTACACCAATCAGTTCCCGTAGCAAGATGATTTTGAGCAAACGCCAACCTGTTTCGACGATGCCGGGGGTTCAGATGGGGTCCCAGTCTTGCAGTCCGACGAACAATGTTGTTGCTCTTCTTCAGGCATCTCCAAATCGTAGATTTGTGCACTCCCAGGTTAAGGTCACTGTTGATTTTAGCCAGGGTGGTCACTTTGTTCGACGCAGATCTGATCACAGACCGCTCATCACGGACTGTCAGTTTCTTCGGCCGTCCGGATCGTTCAGCTGGACCATAAGCAGAGGGATTTCGGACGAATCTGTTGATGACATTGACGGAGCGGTTGAGAATCCGTGCAATTTCCCTGTTCGACTTGCCGCATTGATGGTAGGCCTGGATTTGAGACTGCTCGCCGTTGGTGAGGTGTGTTCCGCGTGGCATTGTTGAGGAACAATGTTATGCATTAGCATTTTTAAAAAACTGAATGACCCGGATGCCGAATATGTTAATTTTTGTTGATTTCCCATTGTGAACCTATACTTTTGCAACCTCACATTTTTCACAAATTTGAATAACTCCCTGTTATGCAAATTTCCAAATTTTTGGACATGTAGAATTAGGGTAATTTTTTAAGTGGATTTTAGTTGCCACAGCCACCTGTACAGATATCTACCCATTTTAAAGAAAAGTGGAAAAAATGGGGTGAACCTATACTTTTGCAACGCAGTGTAGTTTATTTCAGCCTATCACAACTTTCATTTACCCTGTCCAGCCAACAGAAGGAATGACTATCAAACAAAAGATCTACTACGTTGGAGACATCATAACCAGTTTGGGGGATGTTACTCATCAGGTGAAGAAATCCTTATTGGCTAATAAAGGGTTATTTTAGATTTTAATGATGATTCTTAAACTAATGGAGACATATCGCCAAATAAGGGCCAAGCCTGAGACGCAGTACAGAGTTCAAAGTACGGAAATGAGTCACATCAGAGCGAGAAGACATATTTTTGCGGAAAAGGAACTGTTTGCCGATTTGGAGAAATTTGGTTTGGTATTTAAATTTTTAACTATTATAACTGCTTTTAGGTCAATTAGAGAAAATGTTGATGGACTTCTCGCCAATGGGTAACCCGGAAGTTACAGAAATTGATAATGACGAGAACAGGCAAAATGAAGATTGACCCAGAATTGTTTTGAAGACATAGAGAGAGAGGAGATAGAGAGAGAGGAGATAGAGAGAGAGAGAGAGAGAGAGAGAGAGAGAGAGAGAGAGAGAGAGGGACGGAGGGAGAGAAAGACGTAAAGAAAGGGGAGAAGTGATTGAAAGATTCAAAGAATACCATTTATTTTAGATTTGTAAACAATGCACATTTACCAATCCAAACAATGACAAATAGAAGACACAGACTTGCATCCTTCGGTTATAGAAGAGCAACCTCCTCAATATCTAGGTATTCTAGATTTGTGTGACTGCAGATAGCGAAGGTGGCCATATCCTCAGGTTTATAATAATGCAAAGTGGTCAATATGAAGATTCCGTTTACGAAAACCTTAAAGATCTCCATATATTATGTAAGTTGCTTAAAATACCTCGTATGTACCTTGTTTGATCACTATTTCTATGACGTAGTCCTTATCGATTTCAAATGGATTTGCCATGTTGCGGTCTTTGGGCTTTGCATAATTTACCCAATTGCCGTCTTTTGGACCACGAGTCATTGTGGTCAACCTCTGCAACAATTTCGTTTTTTTTTAAGAAATTTATTTACTAGGAGTTTGTCATTTACAACGAAGTCAGCATGAAATCCAACGACATCATTTTTTCTCAATACGATCTCAAGATACTCATCGGAACGTGTTGTTGTTCCTTTGACACGAAACCGTTTTCCGACCGAAAACTTCATTTCGATTTCAGATGACTGAAACGTTTAACGTCTGATGACAAACATGTCTTTCTTACCGGTCCTTTGCAATTTGGTATCTCATAGACGTTAGGAACTGCCACCAGCGAAGCCTGAAACATCAATTTGTCTAGATGAAGTGTGTGTGTATGTGTGTGTGTGTGTGCGTGCGTGCGTGTGTCACTTACCCCAGGGAAATAGGTGCTGTTATAGAGCTTCTCGTTGTGGTGACCTCCATGTCCATGATGATCATGGTGGTCATGGTTCCCATGACCGTGCCCGTGTTCGTGGTGTCCGTGGTTATCATGTTTGTGACCACCATTCTGCTTCCGTAGTTTGTAGTTTTCTTCTTCAAGTCTGCGGATTTTCTGAAACCCCTTTAAATCGTTTATGGAGACAACTACCTCATGAAGTTTGTCGCAGTCGCATTTGGGACGTCGCTTGTAATGGGCTTGTGTTTCAGTCACCCAAAGACAGAAGAAGAAGAGGAGGAGGATCCGCATGACGGCTGATCCAATTGGGAGACGGAATGGTCTTTCATTACGGGGGGCTCTTTTTATACTGAAACTATTTTCCCTTGATTTGACGACATAAACGCTGAGAATTGTTACATATTTTATTGCCCCGAAAACGGCTTGCGCCGATGGTTGCACAAAACCATGTATCCAATGAAAACTAGGTCTTTTTGTAAAAGAAAAGTAACAGAAGTAGAATTTCTGTCCATTCCGTGGGCGTGGGAGTGGGCGCCTTACCAGCGTCCTGCACCCATTCAGCGCTGAGCACCCGTGGCCTAAAGGAGAAGGCGCCGGACCCCGGATCCGGACATGCGGGTTCGAGTCCCGTCGGGTGCTAATATTTTTTCTTCACTTAATAATCTCAGGAAATGTTTTTCTTTAGTCGTTTCATGAACATTCAACTGAAAATGTTTTTAAAACTTTATTTGTTCGGTCCATATTCTTTGAAACTCAGTTAAATTAGTTAACAACATTTCAACAATTTCAAAACAACTACAAGCCAAATACATCTGACAAGTATATGTAAAACCTCCTAATTTAAAAAAAATGCAATTTCCAGCCGCTTTATTCGAAGAATTCGTTGTTTTGTCTTTTGTTTATCACTTGTCGTCCTCAGATGGTATTCTTCTTATTGACGTTTCCGGTGATGGCGTGGCTTTTGTCGAACATCCTCTGAATTTCGAGATAAATTTACGAATAGGGCGCGATTACCGCAAGTCGAGCGACGTATCCCTCATTCCAGACGTTGATGTCCACCTCCACCGGGTCTTCCTCCTTCTCAGAAGCCTCCTCCATCTGAGCAACAGAAGCCTCCTCAGCCACCTCCAGAGACTTCATAGCCACGGCCAAGTCATTTGCCTCGAACACCTAGACTACAGTAATCCTGGCTACAGTAACCCTACCAAATCGTGGTTCTTCTCTGCTTCGTAGTCAGCCATGTTCTCGTAACTCTCACGAGCTTTCTGAGGGAATTTGAGGCTGAAAGTTCTCATTTGAAGGTCTAAAAGGGGCCCTACTCCATCATCCGATTAGCCCACAGCCTCCTCTTGCCGCCCTTGATTTTGATGTAGAGCTTCTTGGAATCGGCGGTGATCAGATTCACGTGGAGGCTGTTTTTCCCCGCTCCGACGATCATCTTCCTCGGATGGTTGAGATCGTAGACCTTCACTTGGATGTCAGCTCTGAATGGGTTGAGAAGGGGAAGAATTGGGATTCCCACGTGAACATCGAGAGGATTCCTTCGGTGGAGAGTTCGGCCAGGCGCTTGTGCCAGAAGCCATGGCTCCGTTTGTAGACGGGGGAACTCAGCTTCACTGGGACGGTGGGGGAGCCGGGGAGGGAGGGGGAGGGAGCGAAGAAGCGGCCGAAACAGCCGACCATCGGGAGAGAGGAGGAAGGAATGAGGGGAGAGAGGGAATGGAGGAGGGCATTAGAATAGGGGTTTCCGGAAACGTGGTCGCGTGAGAAAGTTGACGTGTGCATTGCGTTCCCTCTCTCTTTATTCTTGTTTCTCTCTCTTTCTCTTTCCTTCTTTTTTTCTTTTTCTCTTTCTCTATCTCTTTCTTTCTCTTTTCTCTCTCTCTCTCTCTCTTCTCTCTTTCTATTTCTCTCTTTCTCTCTTTCTCTCTTTCTCTCTCTCTCTTCTCTCTTCTCTCTTTATCTCTTTCTCTCTCTCTCTCTCTCTCTCTCTCTCTCTCTCTCTCTCTTCTCTCTTTTTATTTCTCTCTTTCTCTATCTCTATCTCTCTTTCTCTCTTTCTCTTTCTCACTCTCTCTCTCTCTCTTCTCTCTTTCTATTTCTCTCTTTTTCTCTTTTTCTCTTTCTATTTCTCTCTTTTCTCTTTCTATGTCTCTCTTTCTCTCTCCAAAACTCCGTTTCATTTTAAATAAAGAAACCAAACAATCGATGACTTCTTAACTAAGAATCACTTTCTCAATATCGATAAATCCATATTCCGGGGTCCTTCCGTTGCAAATCTTGAACCTGTGCACGTCCCAAAGGTTGTTTCCCCTCTGGTAGCCCATTATTCTTTGGCCATTGATGTACATCTGAAGCACAATTCTGTTTTTCAAATACCCAGATTTACCTCATATCTATGGATGGTCAGTTTAATCTCAAACAGGAACTTTTTACCAACTCCGAAGGGATTCGGAGGCTGAGGACTGCGAAGTTTCTCGATATAACGAGATTTTGTGTTATTTGCAGTGAACATCAATGCTTCCATATACTGAAACACTTGGTTTTTACCTTCTGAAGACAGACATACCAATTTTTCACTCTTCAAATTGGTAAAAACGGAGAATCCAGTTCTATCTTTCTCCAGAAAGTCAACGGTTAGAGTATCGTCCCGGTCAGAGACAGTTCCATAGATAGACAAGTTTTGGTAACCGTGAAATTCAATGACGTTTCCCTTTGCCTTAAAAAATAATTTATTTCAAATACTTTTCTACTCACCGGCCCCCAGCAGTTATGTCTGGATCTAGTGTCAGGACGAATTCTCACCAAGGACTTCTGAAACAATTGAAATTGGAAAGACAGGGCGAGTGAGTGAGTGAGTGATTGAGTGAGTGAGTAAGTGAGATAGTGACTGAATGAATGGAATGAACTAACCCCTGGAAAATACCACTCCTTTCGATGGTGGATGCGAACTTTGTACCCGTCGTCCTTGTAATTGTTCAGCTCGTGTCGCAGATGGTGGTTATCCTCAAAATGTTACCTTTTTTGCCTTTTAATCTTAAAACTACCTCATGCAGCTCGGAATGATGGTCACTGTCCATGGAGTGGAGGCTGGCATGGTTATCCAAGAAGCATAAGCAGAAAATGAGGGAAATGAGGGGCCACATCATGGTAGCCTCTACAGTAAGACAGAATGTGTCTTCAAATTGTATGCCTTGTTCAGTTTATAGTCAAATGGATTTCTCACGATTCGGCATAAACTTTGTGAAGGTTGGTTGTTTTTACGGCCCCGAAAGCGTCTGACGACATTGTGTTAGCAAAAGTAGAGAAATCGATTTTCCCTGTGTCTCTGACTATCTCTGTCTCTCTTTCTCTCATTCTGTCTCTCTGTCTCTCTCTCTGTCTCTCTCTCTGTCTTTGCCTCTGTTTCTCTGCCTCTCTGCCTCTCTGTCTATATCTTGTTTTCGCTCTCTCACACAAACACACACACATAAACTTACAAATCCTTTATTTCAACCAAAACAAAGCCCCTTCTATCGGAAAACCACTTTCTGGATGTCAATGAATCCTTCCTTTCCAAACGGTCTCACATTGCAGATCTTGAAAGTGACCAAATCCTGCATTTTGCTTCTTCGTTTGTAGTCAAACACAAATTTTCCATCAGTAAAGATCTAAAATTCTAAATTTAATCTATTTCTTCCTTAATTACCTTATAATAATGGTAAGAGAATTTAATCTCAAGGCCAAATTTCCTTCCCAAAACAAACACGTCCTTGTCCTTTCGGTCTACGGTATTTCTCAGATTGGAAAACGATTCGTAGCCCTTGGAAAACATCAACGCTTCCAACCACTGAAATAAGGTTTTTAAATTAAATATTCTCTTAATTGTTTTTAAAAAATAGCTAAAATAAAGTTTTACCGGTTCTTCGACGTCTAATTTAATCCAAACGCTGAATCCCACGGCTCCGCTGGCTTCTAGAAAGTCCACTGCGATGACTTTATCATGCGCCGAGAGGGTTCCATTAATTATGAGACTTCTTCCAATTTTGAATGGAATATTGACGTTTTTCTGAAAGATTCCTTGTCAAAAATAGAAATCAATTAAAACTTACTGGAGCTATGCAGTTGTGTCTGTGGGTAGTGCCTGGCACTGGTACCAAAGAGTTCTGAAAGAAAAGAAAAGGTTTTTTTGGTTGGCCCGGTTGCTTAATTTATTAAATTAAATTATGTTCAAATCGATTTTTATGAGAAAATTTTGCAAAAGACTTGCCAGCCTTTTTTAAGACCATTTTTCAGTCCTTATTTTATGAAATATGGACATTCGCCGAATAGTATTTTCATAGGCTCAAACACACTTTTGAGACTTTAAAAACAAATATAAATTGTGTTTATTGATTTGGAGAAAAATCGAAATTACGGTAGCTTTGTGGTAAATCGATTTTCAATGGGCTAAAAAATATGCAGCTGATTTTGGGTTTTAGAAAACAATTTGGTTTTTCAGTATGCGGTGCCTTTTCCTTTTCTAAGGATACCAGCAGTTCCTGAATATTGTGATTTAAAGGTTTTAAATTATCTCAAATTCAATTCTCTACAAAATCGGCGGATTTTTGCCCATTTTAATATTTAAATCCTTCTAAAGTTAAGTTATAAAACAATAATTCACAAAAACCCTGTCTAACTTCTTTCAAGCGTGGAATTTGAAGTTAATGTAGTTTAAAATTTTGCTTGAAATACAATTTGAAATCGATTGGTGCTTTATACACAATTTTCAAAAAAAAATTTCTGCATGCGCTACAGTATCCCTTAAAAAATCAATAGTCATTAAAATGGTCAGAAATGGTCCTACTAAGTCTCTGAACAAAATATTTAAATTGTCGTTTTAAAGATAGCGAAAAAAACATATTTTTGGCGAATTTCCGTTGGGTGATCGAGCCTTGCGGTCTTTAAACAGGCAAAATAGGACGTCTCACATTTTAAATATTCTAATTCTAGTAAAAAAAAGTTTTTTTTCTTTATTCAACGCCCCTTTTCTTGCAAAATAGGCCTTAACTCCTTAAAATAAAACTTTTTTCATAATCAAGACGCTTTTTTAAAATGAAAGTTATCTCCCATTACTCACCCGCTCAAAAATCAACTCATCATCAAATTCGTGATAAATGGCCAGGTCTTGTTTATCTCCCTTCAGATGCCTATGTTTCTCTTCATGTAGGTCTCTGCGAAGCTGATAGTTGTCCTAAAAAGAAACTATTGATTCAAAATTTGCTGCAACGAAATTACCACATGAAGCTTCTCGTGATGTTCGTTCTTTGTTGGGGTTTTCTTGCGGTAGGCATGGGTGTCTGATATGAGGGCACAAAGGAAGAGGGGAAGAAGGACCCACATTACTGTAGATCCTTCTGCAAAAAGCCAAACTGTATTTTTATCGCGATCGGATTTTATTGAAGAGAAATTTTCGCATGATAAAGAGTGGGAAGTTAAACGGTTTTATGGCCCCGAAAACACAAGTCGGCTTTTGCTTCGACAAATTAGAGAATGGAAAAGGAAGAGTTTTAAAATTTGGTTTTGGGAAATAGAACTAGAAAAAACTTATCCAGAAGTTCCTTCATAGCAGCTGCCGATTTCGTACGGGTTTAAATCGCGTGAGACTCAGTCCAAACGAAAGAGACACAGAGGAAATCCATTTGTGTAAACAGAGTACATGCCAGACGTAAAGGTTTCGGATAATTGTTTACCATCTCTCATTCAGATGTTGACCTTCCATCAATAATTCCGTGTTTCTGCCGGGAAACCCCAGATTCTCCCGTATTTCCAATGAGTTGTCGGATTCGAGCGGTTGGAAATAAGGAAAACTTCCCATTCGTCCGTTTTACGGATGACTGTTGGGCTGCAAACTGCCCAAGACCGGGGTATTCGGTAGGTCAAGGTTTTCAATCGGTAGATCAAAAGAGAGTTTTATAGGTGGACTTTCTGAAAATGACACTTCAGCTGATGAATTGTACTTTGGAAGTGGTTCCTATTGATGCAAGTGCTGAGGAGAGTGTTCAACTGGTTAGCTCTCTCTCTCCCTCTCTCTCTCTCTCTCTCTCTCTCTCTCTCTCTCTCTCTCTTTCTCTAACTCTGTTTACAGATAGCCAATGGATCAGCAGACATAAGCCTCCTAGCTCTACGACAAACAATCCGAAGAATGGAGTTTGTGGAATTCACCTCTCCTGTAAATTTCCTCTACTATGGTTATTTGATAAAAGAGGTGCCACAGCTAAAAGTAGAAGACTACATCCTATCTTCGTTTCAATATGACGTAAGTTGTACCTTAGCTGATTACCACAACTTTAGGCCCTTGGTTTAATGTTCCTTGCTGGTCTCATTGTTGGCTGCCTTGTCTACTTCTACACGCAACTTTTCCACTACCAAGTGGGGTCTATGTTTCATTGGATGGTTCTGTGTTGTCAAGGTAACATTCACTCACTCACTCACTCACTCACGTTCTCTCTGTCAAAGTCCATTTTCAGCATTCCTTCGTCAATTCAATTGTCACTTACCTGGACCAATCGCAGCTCATATGCTCGTTGGCTTCTGGCTTTACTTTTGTATTCTGATTGTCGCAAACTATGAAGCAAAGTTGAAGAGTTTCTTGACTCTTTCACATGCAAGAGGAACCTATTTCACAGAATTGGATGGAGTCATCGAAGCTGTGGAGAATGGGGTAGGAATGTCACACATACACACACACACACACACACACACTTTCAGGGTTACAGAATGATCATCCAAGAAGATGGGTACTCCCCCATGCTTTATTGTAAACCAGAGCAATGTAGAAAACTGGAACTGATTCCTCACAACAAAATCATACGATTGACAACGGATCAGGAGCTTTTGGACTATGTGGACCAGCCAAATGTGGTCGGGTTTATTGCATTCACAGCAGATATCACAAGGTTTGTTGATAGAGAGAGAGAGAGAGAGAGAGAGAGAGAGAGAGAGGAAAGAGAGAGAGGAAAGAGAGAGAGAGAGAGAGAGAGAGAGAGAGAGAGAGAGAGAGAGAGGGGAGAGAGAGAGAGGAAAGAGAGAGAGGAAAGAGAGAGAGAGAGAGAGAGAGAGAGAGAGAGAGAGAGAGAGAGAGAGAGAGGAGAGAGAGAGAGAGAGAGAGAGAGAGAGAGAGAGAGAGAGAGAGAGAGAGAGAGAGAGAGGGGAGAGAGAGAGGGGAGAGAGAGAAGAAAGAGAGAGAGAGAGAGAGAGAGAGAGAGAGAGAGAGAGGGAGGGAGGAGAGAGCGAGAGGAAAGAGAGAGAGGAAAGAGAGAGAGAGAGAGAGAGAGGGGAGAGAGAGAGGGGAGAGAGAGAGGGGAGAGAGAGAGAGGAGAGAGAGAGAGAGAGAGAGAGAGAGAGAGAGAGAGACTGAGACGGAGCCCTATTTCCAGTGCTCCCATCTCTTTCGTCGATGTCAAACGCCGCCTCCTCTTCGTCAAAGATACGGTAGCCGAGCCAGATATGCTTGCGTATGCAGTTGCTAGGCAAGTTTTTTTCTTTTATATTTGCCAATTAAGATTTCAGAAACACCTCCCTCCGAGAGCAATTCAGTCGCGCAGTAACCCTCACTTCCCCTGGTTTCCCTACAGTAAGATCCCGTTACATGAGGGCAATGCCCCCATACCAAGACACCTACAGCGCCAAACAAGAGGTTACCGTACTCCAATTCTCCCACCTGAGGGCTTTGTTCAATATATGCTTTGAAATACTTGGTCTGGCTGTGATCGCCATAATCTTTGGTATTTTTGGTTTCTTCAACTCTTTGAAACCCAATTTCAGAAATTCTCCTTTATCGATACGGTAACCGATCTTATCGCTGTGTCCGGTCTTGTTTCCCTAGTTTTCGACACAAACTACACATCAATCGATCGCTATCCAAACATGAATTTCCCAGAAGACAGGTACTTTGAACTTCAAAAATAAGCTGATATTTCGTTTAGGTAGTAGTTTTGCCTCCTCATTTATCTGCCAGTCCGGAAACTAAGCTTCATCAGAGGTTTTCTGTCTTGAAGGCGTGTGAAGATCTACAAGAAGTCGAGAAATAAAATATTTGGCTATAGAAATGAGAGAGCTCTAAAACAAAGCATTGTGTGTATGTGTGTCTGTGAGTTTCTCGAGAAAGTGAATATGTGTACCTGTGTGTGTCTTGAAAGTGAATGTATTCGTATGTTCGCGCGTGTGTCTGTGCGTGTGCTCGTTCTTCGCACCGTTCGGCCAACCTCTCTCATCGAATGTTGACCTTTCATCAACAATTCTGCGGGTTCGCCGAGACTTGCTTCCAACCTCGCCACTAATCCCAATGAGTTGTCGGATTAGAGCTGTCGGCAACAAGGAAAACTTCCCTTTTACCCAATTCACCGACAATTGCTGGGATGCCAACTGCCCGAAACCTGGAAATTCAGTAAGTTTTGTTTTATTCGTAAAATTACGCTTTTTATTCAGGTTGACTTTTTAAAAATGACACTACAACTTCTTAACTGCACTTTGGAGATTGTTCACATTAATGCCAGTGCAGATGAAACTGTTCAACTTGTAAGTTTAATTTTTTTAATTCATTAAAAAAGTAGATTGCAAATGGGACAGCAGATATCAGTCTAATTGCCCTTCGTCAGACGATCACAAGAATGAAATATGTGGAATTCACCTCTCCTGTGAACTTTCTATACAACGGGTATTTGATCCAAGAGGTTCCGCAGCTGAAAGTTGAAGACTACATTTTATCTTCCTTCAAATTTGATGTAAGATTTCAACTTCTGCTTAAGGGGACCGTCAGGGACCTTTTTTGACTTTACCTCAAATTTAAAAAACTTCAAAAGTTATTTAAAAAAATATATAACAGTTTGGGGTTTAATTTCGTCGTTTTGTAGAAATCTGTATCTGAAACGCCTTTTTTGTGTATTCCATGCGGTAGGCCCCTGTGGATAACCGGCTTTTAAACCAACTACGTGCACGATGTTTACGCGTCGATCCTATCGGTTTATCTACTTGTCGTTCGCCACTTTCGAATTTTTAATGTTCCCACCTGAAAAGACGCAGAAAACTCTTATTGCCTGGCATGGTAGGGCGGCGACGTTCACCCCCATACAAGATCGGCGGCCGCAGAAAGGGTAGTCCCGCCGCATACAGTAATGAAAACCATAGGCAAACTCGTAAAGTGGTCCCTGACGGTTCCTTTAAACAAAAATTGAAAATCTTTAGGCCCTCGGATTAATGTTCGTCGCTGGGGTGATTGTTGGAAGCCTTGTCTATCTTTACACTCAATTGTTTAACTACCAAGTTGGCTCGATCTTCCACTGGATGGTGCTTTGTTGCCAAGGTTCTCTCTCTCTCTCTCTCTCTCTCTCTCTCTCTCTCTCTCTCGCTCTCTCTCTCTCTTTTTCTGCCCTCTAACCCCCATTTCAGCATTCCTCCGCCAATTCAACTGCTACTTACCCGGTCCAATCGCAGCCCATGTCCTAGTCGGATTCTGGCTCTACTTCTGCATCCTCATTGTCGCCAACTATGAAGCAAAACTTAAAAGTTTCCTTACCCTTTCCCACGCAAGGGGAACTTACTTTACTGATTTGGATGGAGTCATCGAGGCTGTTGAAAATGGGGTGATATCACATAAACGTGAAAGAAATTGAAAACTTCAGGGTTACACAATGGTGATCCAAGAAGGAGGCTACTCACCTCTTTTGTATTGTAAACCACAGCAATGTCTGAAACTATCACAACTTCCTAAAGACAAGATTGTGATGCTAAAAGGATCGGATGAACTATTTGATTATGTGGATCACCCGAGGATGGTTGGATTCATGGCTTTTACTGATGATACCACAAGGTAGGATTAGAGAGAGAGAGAGAGAGAGAGAGAGACAGACAGACAGAGACAGAGAAAGATAGAAAAACCTATTTTTGCGGTGCTCCCATCTCATTCGTCGATGTGAAACGCCGTCTCCTCTTTGTCAAGGATACGGTAGCTGGACCAGATATCCTAGCCTACGCCGTGGCAAAGTGAGTTTATCTTTTCTTCTACCGTAGACTATTCTTCAGAAACACCTCCCTCCGAGAACGTTTCAGTCGAGCTGTGACCCTCACTTCCCCTGGATCGCCTACTGTAAGATCTCGATATATGAGGGAAATGCCTCCATATCGAGATGCTCACAGTGTGAGGAAGGAGGTTACCGTACTCCGCTTTTCCCACCTACAAGCCTTATTCAATACGAGTTTTGAATTGTTAGGCATAGCTGTGATCACGATAATCTTCGGTAATTTTGTGCTTCAACTCTTTCGACAACCTTCAGAAATTCTCATTTATAAGTACGGTAGTCGGTCGTACCGGGCTGTGAGGTCTTGTTTTCCCAGTTTTCGACACAAACTACGTATCAATCGATCTTTATCCAAACACGAATTTCCTAGAAGACAGGTATTCTAATCGACCGAAATAGGAAACAGTGGATTTAGGTGGTCGTTTTGCCCCCACACCTCTCGGCTAGCCCCCAATCGAAGATCTACCAGAAGTTTTCGATTTCGCCTTCATTTGAGAGCTTTGATGACGTAGTGAAATAAAGGGACGCTCATTTTGTCATTCACTGACTCACGCACTCACTCAATCACTCATTTCCACTCATAAATATCTTCATTCATTTCAATGAATGGCTAGTACAGTTATATAACCGTTTGGGGTTTAAATGCGTCAGAGAAATTTGCCCGTTTTTGGTCATTCCAGGCTTTAGGCAGCTGTAGATAACCGGAAGTACGTGCCTGGTGTTTATGCATCCGTCCATTCCATCGGTTTATCGATGTTTTGGTAGTCTGTTTTGAATTTTCAATGTTTCCGCCTGGCAAGACGCAGGAAACTGTGGTCGTCAGGGTAGTGCGCGAGTTTCACACCCGTACGAGATTGGCGGCCGCGGCAGGGATAATACGTAATGAGTACCATAGGCAAATGCAAGTAAAAAAGTTCTCTAGTTTTCTATCTATCTATATCTTTCTTTTGATCTCTTACGGTATAAAATTGTTGTGGTGCATTGCATTTATTAATCATAAGATTTCACAAGCAACTTTTCCAATTAAGCATTTTTAATTGGCGTAGTGGTCTTCTTGATCGCTTTCATCGTTAGAGTCCTCTTCGTCCGGCTCATTCAATCGCTCCTGTTTCCTCTCTTCCCGCAGTTCTTCCTCCGTCATGGCAGCTCTTCAAGCTCTCTCCGCTTCTTCTCTTTCCATTTTTTGTTCGTACCACTCCTCGAAAGTACCCAAATAAGAAGCGTGTAGATCGGAGAAAAAAGTAGCTTCGTCATCTGCCTCCATGAAAGCATCGTAATGAAAGGAGAGATCAAAGGGCATTCGATCGAACATCTTGGGAAGGAATATTTCATACATCTCTTGACGAGAGTCGTCGTTCAGGAATTGAATGTGGTAGGTTGTCTAAATAGAGATAGTCTATGTTCACAACATGAACCTACATACATCCGTTGAATTAATGCCCATCCACCGTCGATTTTCAATTTGAAAAAAGTGTTGGAGAAACCCTATAAAAATTTAATTGTTGGTTAGATGAATCTTGAGATTAAGGCTTTCTACCGCTCAATTAGCCAAGTAACTCTCAATGTGCCCCACGGTTAATTGCTCGCTCGCCAACGTGCTCTACCGTATTCGCTCATATGTCTCACGAGCCGACTTGAAAAAACAACTTCGCCTCGGCCCGTTTTGGCCCGTATACCGGGACGTCCTAGTCAAACCACTCAAACACGCGATCCATCCCGACCGGTGCACTTCAGCAAAAGACTTTATAGTACTATCTAATCAATTGTTTACTTTGAAGTCTTTTTCTAACAAGGGAACACCCACAACCACCCCGTGGGGTTTTAATATGCGATATACCGCATTTCGTTGCTTATATTATGGCAATTGAGAAAGTGATCCCCAAATCTGCTGAACGACCTCCTCCGCCAAGTAAGGCGCGTTGAAAGATTGGGGCGCAGTCCGCTCCCCGTACTTCAATGCGGCGGGCGCCATAAGAAGCCGTGGCCAAGTGGCCGACTGGCAAGGCGCCTGCCTAATAAGCAGAAGGTCCCGTTCGAGTCTCCGCTGCGGAAATTATTTTGCTTTTTATGATATTAATGCAATCATTATACATTTTCCACGAAAGAAGGTTTTTTTAAATTTTTTTTTGGAAATTAGCAGATATTGGGTTTGTGAGGATAACAAAGTTTTTTTCGGGAATCCTATTTTTTCAATAAAAACATGTCCAATTAGGGTTCAAATAAAAAAATTTATTTTTAAAAACAATTAAAACAATCTTTCTTAAGATTTGTAAGTATAAAAAAGTATTCTGTTCACTATTTTCAAACGCAAATTTGAAAAGGAAGGAAACGCGCTATTAAGGTTTTCCGAAAATGGTTGTGGAAACAGAAATACATAGTTAGCCGTTTACCGTAACGGAAAAAGTTTTTCGAAAAATTCAAAAAACTGCAAAAAAGTTCTGTTTTTTTTAAAGGTTTTTTTGCTAAAAAAAAAAAGACTTTGTTTGCTGTCGAGAAATCAAGTTTGCACTAATTGGCATTGTTTCTTAAAATACAATTTTCAATGGTTTTTATATATAACTTTTTGTTTCGGTCAAGTTTGAAAAACTACCGTATTTCACTTTCAGCTACCGTAACCCGGCGCCCAAAAGTGACCTCGGCCCAAAGGTTTCAGAATAACATGTTTGGGTCTAGGGGAGGTCTTAAGCGACAGGAATCAAATACTCTGCCCGGATTTTGAGCTGAGGGTTGAGAAAGTTATTATAAACATAATCATTCGGTAGGTGATTGAAAACTGCCCTAGTCGATTGGGCGTGTTGAAGAAATTGAAGGGCACTCCTGTCCAGAGCTGAATCAGCCCTGGTAAGCTAAGCAAATTGATTTCCCGAGTTTCAAAACCTTTAAAGTAAAGATGCTGCAAAATCCCTCTCGCTTTACGATCGATTTTTATTTCCTAAAACATTTAGTAAAAACTTTTCTTTTTCCATACTGCCAAAAACTCTTTGAGGCACACCAACGATGTTTTCAGCCGTTTGTTCGGGAAGGTGTAACTTGCAAGGACGAGGTTTCTAACCAAAGGGCTCAGACGATCCGGAATTTCGCTCAATGTGATCTCTCCAAGCTCAACACAGCCCTGAAAGAAAGAAATCTATTTTCACAAAAAAAGACAAACCCAAATTGGAAAATTCTGGTAGCAGGCCAGCGACCATGGGTTGTTGGAGTTGCAAACAGTGAGCTTCGAAAATCTGATCAAGGAATCAAGCGCTGGAGGATTTGGACAAAAATAATAGGACAATCTGTCGCAGACAAGTTTGAGAGGTTTCAAAATAGGGAGCAATTGATTGCGGAAGACACCGGTTTGTCCTGCTTTAATTTGTTCCGACTGCGAAAAGGCTTCAACATACTGAAACAGAGACTGTGAGTGAGTGAGTGAGTGAGTGAGTGAGTGACTAACCACCAAAACCACACTGAATCTGATGCCAGATACTTGCTTAAGCGTGTTCCTCAAATGCCTTTTTCTCGAATAAGCACTTGGCACAAAGTACCGGTAGACGTCAAAATGTGGAGTTTTATTACGAATGACGTTAATGTGAAGCGTAGGCTAAAAATAAACCTTACTGTCCTCGAAAATTTAACTTACGGTCATTTCACAAGAAATTCGAAAGTATGAAACAACTTCCTCTTCAAAGAAGCGGCAGTTTATGCGAAAGCGTTCTTTTTCCACAAATGAATCCAACTCTTTGCATGTCCGCCGTAGACGACATAAGGCGCGAGGTTGAAACTAAAATGTATTTAAGTTTTCGGAGTATTCAGGAGAAACTTACGCGACTAAGGATGGGAAGAAGAAGCTCCTGAGGAAGTAGGGTTAAAGGTAGAGTCATTGGCGATCGATGAGTGACCAACCAGCAAGGAACAATAAACAGAAAGCGATGAAAAAGGGGTGATCCACCAAAAAGCGACGGTGTAAAAGCAATATTTAAAAGATACAAAAGCGAAAAAGGTAATTATATGCTTTGAGAGACGTAGACTGAACGTGAGATAGATAAAGAAATCGAGAGAGAGAGAGAGAGAGAGAGAGAGAGAAAGAGAGTTGAATCAGAGACCTATTTGCATTAAAATCGTGCTATCCCGATTGGACATAAAGGCTTAGAAAAGGGAAGAATTTGCGGGTTCCAATTCTCTTCACGTAAACTATTCGGTACAAAGTTTTCATTTCCCACTCTCATATCACCAAAGACGGTCATATTTCTCTTCTTTTCTAAAGCTATTTCCTTCGCCTTCTTCTTCTCCCTCTTCATTAGCTTCTTTTTCTTCTATCAGCTGAAATCTCCCTTTTCCCAAGTTTTCAGCTGTCAAATCAACGAATTCTGCCGTCGAAAAACTGTCAGTTTTATTGCAATTTTCAACTAAATTGTATTAATCAACTAAAAACTGTTAAAAAAAAGATTCTAGAGCCTTCAAAGTTTATGAAAACTGAAGGAAACCCAAAACAGTGTGTTGTAAATTGCAATTTTGCAAGTCGATTGCGAAGCGTACTGTAGCTTTCAGGCAACAATGCGTCAAGACCATTGTTGACAACGTCCAACCGCTCGCAACGCCCCGCCTCCTCTTTCGAAACATCTGATTTTAGAGACCGTTTTAGAATGGTTTTCGGCTTAATTTTTACCTTAAATTTGCGGGTTTTATTGAATTTACAAATGAATTGAAATTACCAAGGTTACTTTGTGAAATTAGCTGTGGAAAATCGGTTTAATGGCTTTAGAATCTATTTTTAGTGGTTTCAAGTGAACTGACTAAATATGCTATTTTCAGTAATCAAATGTAATCTAAGCGCATCCTCCAGAGGATACACCGTCTGCCAATGGAGGCGGATATCAACAATCAAGGTATTTTTAATAAATTTGCCACTTTTGACGGCGAGGTCACTTTGCATCTTGCATCGGTTGCCTTTGTCTTCGGGCCGGGTTGTGTCCCCTATTTATATGGCAATCGGCTTTCTTTTCAATTACTTTCATTACTTTCAGGTGTAATTGTGCAGGAGGAGAGGAGGAAGGTCCGCACGAGGGCCGTCATCATCAACTCCAAGGACAGCGGAATCTACGAACCGAAGAAACCCCTGGCCATCGGCCATCCTGTGAAGGCTCCTGAGAAGGGTTAGTTTTTTACAACTTACGGAGGCACCTTTACCTGGATTCCTCAAACCCTTTTCCTCAAATCTCCGGTTTCTCTGACTAATTTGTTGCTTCAGCCGCTGCGAAGAGGTCGAGGGGACGCCCCCGCAGTCATCCCATCGTCGAGAAGGCCAAGCGACCGCGTGGAAGGCCTCCCAAGATGCCTTCAGAAGACCACCTCCTCCCTCCCGTTGACGTATTTTGTTTTGTCACTCGATATGCGTTGTCTTATAGGTAGCAAAAAAGTACCTCAAGAAGATCGCTGCGAAGACGGAGAAGACCCCCAAGAACAACGGAGAGGCCAAGGCTGTGAAGACCACGAGGACGAAGGTGGTGGAGTATAACGCGAAGAAGGAGAAGACCAGACAGGGTTAGTTGTTGAGGAGAATGCTACGAGGAACGGTGGACCAAGGGATCCAGAGACGCTATACTTACGAGCCAGACGGATGGTTAGAACACGGACCCTGGAAATGAGTCAAAGGGCTCGGTCCACAGCCACCTTTGGTGATGGCGTGTTGCATTCTTTGGAAACCCTCATGTTTCAACTTTTAGGAACTTCGCTAACCGCTTGTTTTCAGAGATCTTCTACACAAGGCTCCCCGGAGGAAGCACCGCCAAGATCGTCAAGGTCATTGTCGTATACCCCGAGAAGATGAGGAAGGGAGCTAAGACCGTGTCTCCCCTCAGAATGGCTGTCGAGGTGGCTTTCTTCTGCTCGGAAAGGATACAATCTTGTTTCAGCCTTGCAAGACGACGGTGCCCAAGTCCATCAAGATCAAGCCCTACGACTGGCGCCGAGGCTTCAAGAGCCTTCTTCACAGGAGTAGGAGGGGTTGGTTTTCTTCTAATTTTGGAGGAAAAGACGATTTTTCCGAATTGATTTGAACTTGAGGCTCCGAACAATATATATTCTTCATTTTCAGAGCCGAAGGTACCCATCCGTGTTCACTCCGGCATCCTTCGTCTAAGGAAGATCGTGCTGAGTCGATTCAACTTCCACGAGACTCTCGCCAACATCATCGAGCAGAAGAAGCACGGTTCGTTTCAGTATCTTCTGAAGGATGTCCTTGCCACTAATTTCCTGGCCCAAAGTTCCATTGGCCCTAATTATCTATGTCAGCCGCTTCTGACACAGTTAGAAACGGCTGGCAGGAAGAGGCGCTGAAACAGATAGCTTTCGAATGGCTTGAGCTCAATATTTTCTTTCAGACGAACCTGTGAAGGTGGATACGTGTGGAATCTACGACAACGAGGCGCAGAGGAAGAAGACCGGACGCCTCCATCAAACCGCCGAGGAGCTCAGCCAGTCCAGCAGGTTCCGGGAGTGGAAATGGGAAACGGATGAGGAGTGGGCGAAGAGAGTCAAGGAGAGGGACAGGGAGAAGAGATGCTGCCGAAGCCTGCCTTCGAACCGCCGTCGCAAGGACTCCACTCTGGCTAAGGACGGTTAGTAGCAGTTCATCTGAGGGACGCCACGGGCCGAGCTTATGAAAGTCACATTTCGTTCTTTCAGATGCCCCGACTGCCACTTCTGGCGCAGAGGAGGAGGAGACTCGCGGAAAGAAGGAGGAAGGTCTCCGTCTGAAGGCCTCGAAGAAGGACCACCGCCACATCTCCAACACCAATGGTGTGTGCCTATGAAGCAGCTGAGGATGGGGGTTGCATCGGGCTAGCCCGACAACTGGATCATTCTAAATTGTGGATTTAGGCCAAACTGAAGCCCAAGTTTCTCAAAAATGTTCTTTTTCAGGCTTGAAGAAGTGCGCCCGTGAGGAATCCCTTCGAGAGGGAACTCCCGCCGTCGATTTTCCGAGAAAAGGAGTCTCGATGGTGGCAGAAGCGGAGAAGGAAAAGAGCAGCGGAGGAGTGAAGAAGGAGGGATTCTTCGCCAAGGGCCTGTCCAAGATCCCCGGTTTCTTGAAGTCTGTGAAGAACGTCTTCAGCAAGAAGGGTCAGTTTTTGTGCCTGAGGATCGTTGGAAACAGCGAAGTTCGCCCGTTTTCTGTTTTAAAATATCATTTTTAGAGCCTCTCGAGGGTGTGGTTTCTTTCGACGACGCCATCGCCGCTGATCAGTTGCCCATCGATTGGTCCCCTGCCTCCGTCGGTGGAGGTGTCAATGGTCTTCTTCAGAAGAAGAGGATGAAGAAGAAGAGACAGCTGGAGAGAGGTTCGTTTTGTTGTCTTGAAGAGCCTTGGATAGAACCCGATCGAAAGGCAGAGAAGAGAGAGAGAGAGAGAGAGAAAATGTCTCAAATCCAGTATTTTCAGACGCTGAGTGCGTGGGCCACGTGGGAGCAGGAGAACAGGAGGAGGATGTTCCCCGTGGCAGAGTCGTCGATTCTCAAGCCGAAGGAGGTGGCGTTTTCGAGAACGCCAAGAAGGACAAGAAGAAGAAGAAGTCCAGAAATGGTGCGGTTTCTGTGTCAATTCGCCGATGTGGGAAGTTTTCAGTGTCTTCGATGGCTGTGGCTCTCGCCCCGTCCGCTGCGATTTCCGGAGGAAGCGCCGGTGAGGGAGTGGCTGGAACTGGAGATGCCGTAAACATCGACAAAAAGAAGAGAAGAATGAAGAAGGCGAAGATTGGTTAGTTTGGATGGGTTTCATTGGAACCTCGCTGTTCCGCAGATCCTCCGACCTTCCGACGTTGATGCCCACTTTGGGCACTTTAGATGCCAAATTTACAACACAAAAAGAAATTCACCTTGAAAAGAGAAACGCGTCGCTTTATTCCACTTTTCAGCCGCTTCTTCCATCGCCGTAGGAGAGACAGAGGCTCATCTTCTCCCCTTACATCAAGAAGCTTCATCTGCCGTGCCTTTGGTGACCAAGAAGAGCCCGAAGAACTGCAAGATTGTCCACAAGGGTTAGTTTTCAACAAAAATTGAAAACTAAAGTCTCATTTTTCAGGATCTATTGTGATCGACCCGATGACTGGCTGCAAACGACTCGTCCCGACTGGCGGAGGAGATGACTGCATGCAGAAGAACAAGAGGAGGCAGAAGAAGGCGAAGGGTCAGTTTGTTGTGGAGGATCTTCCGGTCAAAACTGCCAAAGTAGAGCGTCATGCGGTCTTTTGTTGCCAAAAAGCGGCCTCACTTACCCTTTTCAAAGTGTACTTCCATCTTTCAGCTCCGGCGCTTAGAGGAACCCGTGCCCCTTCGACCAGGCAGAGGAACGTGCCTGCACGCACTGTTCCCACCGTCGCTGCCCCTCGCCACGCGATGGCCACCAGGAGCCTTCTTCAAAGGTTCAGGAACCAGTTCCCCGGTTCCGAAGTTTTCCAAGTGGAGCCCCGTCGCCGTAATTGCAAGGATATGGCGAGGATCAAGAAGCAACTGGCGCTGAGGGAGATCCAAATGAACAATGTGGAGGAGATCCCCGCGAGGGGAAGGGAAAGGAAGAATCCGGAAGTCGGAGATGAGGAGAACGTGAGCCAGGAGGCTGTGGGAATCAGCGGAGGAAGGACCGACGGGGCCGCGGCTGCCACGGAGCAAGGGAGAGCGAGGAAGAGGGAGTCCGAATGTCTCCCCGCTGCTCCTACGGCGAAGAGGAACCGTCTGGACTACGTCTCGATGCTCTCTGAGGAGACGAAGGAGGAGATTCTGGAGGAGATGAAGCAGCTGCCTCAGATGAGCCAAGAAGAGAGGAGGAGGAGCTGCCTTCAGCAGAGAATCATGGAGGCCATCTGTTACGGAGGTCTCGGCGAGACCCACGAGAACTACGTGAGTTTAGAGTGACAGAGAGAGGGAGGGAGGGAGGGAGAGAGAAATAATGTACTTGTTTAGGATGAGGCCAGCGAGTTCATCACGGAGGAGCTGCTCTCGAGGGTGGAAGCCGATTGGATCGATTGGGAAGAGGTAGGAGGTGCTCTCTCTCTCTCTCTCTCTCTCTCTCTCTCTCTCTCTCTCTCTCTCTCTCTCTCGCTCTTTCTCCGTCTCTCTAAATCTTAATCTTCTATTCTGTCAATTTCAGGCTCACCCGGAGTCTGCCCTCAATGTCCCCGACGGCTTCATCAACATAGACCCCGGCTTGGGCATCCTCGAAGGACTCAACGATGGAAACCCCCTTGTGCGTTAGAATAAGCAGTGGTATCGCCAAAATGTCCCTTTTCAATTTATACAGACTCGCATCTGGAAAAAGAAGATTTAGACGACAGACAACGAGTGGCATCGGGTTCCCAAATCACGGGCCGGTCCGGAGGACTACAGCAGTCCGGACCGGCCCGTGAAATAAGGAAAACTCCGGGGGAAGATACTGATTTGTTTATATGTTTCTTTAAGTTTATGAATTTGAAATCGAAATAATTACAGTATCAGGAATCAAACAAGGAAAACTACCGTAACCTGAGAGGATCTTAATGGAACTATAACATAAGAGAAGAACGTGAGTACGTAAACTTAGATGGTATTCGGGTGAGAAAGAGAAGAGGCTTGTCGGGGGCTGTAGTGTCAACAGTAATAGTCTTTTTTCAGCCCTTCCTGGCCCTGGAGGACATCGACGGCATGTTCAGCGATGCTTCCACCGAGGAAGAAGAAATCTCCGCCGACGCAGCCATGGAGGACTTCGCCGACGCTCTGAAGGAAAACGACTTCGACCCGGTATGTCACTTTACTTTGGTTTTGAAGGGTTTCTATCAAAATGTGGCCGAAGGTGACAAAAGTCCTTCGAACCAACCTCTGCCTCAATTTTTGCTCTTTCAGTCCTCTCTCGGCAATCCTATGGAAAACGACGAGGAGAAGGAACCCCACGACATCCTCTCCCGCCTCATATACTCCTTCTACTCCGACGAGGTTTTTCCTTTATTTTGAAGTCTTTGGAAATCCTTGCTTTCAGGAGGACCACGTGGTGCTTCAGGAGGCGATTGAAGAGAAGCCGATGAAGGAAGAAGAGGTCTCCAGAAGCATCTTCGGTAGGGAGGAGGGATGGTTCCGAGGCGAACAAGGTAGCCTTTCTTTCTTTGTATGCGACTGGTTTCATCTAGTTTTGAGTGGTGTGAGGAAGCCCAAAAAGCAGATGTAGCGGCCTTTCGTTGGCAGAAAGTGGTGTTTAATTACCAAAAGGCACGCCAAGCAAACAGATCTGCAGAAATTTTTTTTTGAAAAATTAAGAATGAAGTTCAAAATACTCCTTTTTCAGGCCACCTCCTCCGGTGAGTTCTCGACTATTTCTAAAGAAGACAATCTACCTCCTCGAAAGACTTCAGAAGATTTTTGTGTTTTTTGTTAATTCCCCATTTAGCCAATCACCCCAAACTTAGGACAAATATTTATCCCTCGACTAAAACCTGAAGCAGGCTGTACATAATCTCACCCTAGGACTAAATGTTTGCTATTGTATTCACTGTTATGTTGATAAATCCAGAGGCAGAGGATAAAAGTGTTATTGGGGAAAATTCAGATGAGGAAAAGAATGGTCTAAAGGCCGAAGTGATCGAGGAACTCCTCCGTCAGAATATCAGCCTCCCTGGGAGTTATCTTCTGAATCTTCAGTCTTCCTCCAGTGCAGATGACTCTGGCAGCTTCCTTCTCAGCAAGGTTTTGATCGATGAACAGAAGAGCCTTCAGAAGGAAGGAAAGGCAATTGGCGCCATTCCACTCCTTGTTTGGGAGCTGGAGGAGGTTCATTTTCTCTAGCTAAAAAGGTTTACAGGGAGTTCTTAGGATGGGATACCTTCTTGACTTGGCCGTAGTCATCTCGAAGGCCAAGAACCAGGTAATCGACGTTAACCAGGCGGGATTGGAGCCACCAACTCAGACTTTTCTCTTTGTAGAACCAGTAGCCGTAGCCTTCGGGGCGCTTTTTGATAGTCTTCATCTCCACGTGGCGACCGGCTGAATTTAGTTAGTTTTTTATTGTTTTTTTTCGATCTTTCTCTCTCTCTCTCTTTCTCTCTCTCTCTCTCCTTCTCTCTCTGAGGCCCGAGTGGTTAAGGAGATTGCATTGAAATCAATTGGGCTTCGACCCGTGTAGGTTCGAATCCTGCTAACACGGCAATCTTTTTGTTCCCATGAGTCACCTATAATTGGCATCATTTGTAGTTAAACAAGTTTTCCAGGAAGTTTTTTTGTTAATGTAAGCATAAAATTTCGAGATATCGCGTTTTAGGGTACTTCCAGAAGAAAGAGAAGCCAGACGTTGGAAATCAATATGTGAAGTTAAATTGGACAGAAGACAATAAAATTTATGATAAACATTATATAAATTTCTTGCGAAAAATGTAAAAGAGCGTGAATTCCAGAAAGCGATGTATAAAAAGTAAAAATGATGTTTTAAAATAGTTTTCAGTTGAAATTGCATTAACAAATCAAAGAAAAACATTTCTTGAGTTTATTAAGTTAAGAAAAAAATATTAGCACCCGACGGGACTCGAACCCGCATGTCCGGATCCGGGGTCCGGCGCCTTCTCCTTTAGGCCACGGGTGCTCAGCGCTGAATGGGTGCGGGACGCTGGTAAGGCGCCCACTCCGCCCACGCAATGGACGCAAATGCTACTTTTTCACAATTTTGAGTATTTTATGGCTAAAATAGCGAAAAATGAAAAACTTGGTTTGAGTTTATATCGGCTGAATTGTAGGCCCCCTTTCCTGAAGGGGTACAATTCCAATCTGCCAACGGTTGGCTGGATCAGTGGTCTGGCAGCCTTCAGACGATATTTATTTGCAAGAAATGTATCCAATTGCTCTCTCTCTCTCTCTCTCTCTCTCTTTCTCCCTCTCTCTCTCTCTCTCTTTCTACTAACCTGAATCAACTGCGTCAATTTCTCCGCTGTACAGAAGCCGAACAGATTTTGAATTCTGAGGTGACTTCAAAGTGGCACTCATCACCATTCGGATGTCGGCTTTGGTACGATTCTAAACATAGAATTGGCCATTAATTAGATAAATTACTTACATTCACAGAAAGAGATCCCAAGGAAGAGGCAAGGTCTCCATTAGCAGATGAAGGAAGAAACATGTACTCTTCAAAGCGATGGCCCCAGTAGGTGGCACTTTTCTCGAGATCAGAAGGATGAGATTTCCTGAGAAGGCCTCAAACTGTCTGTTTCTATCTTTCCTTACCTAATTCTGTCTTTCTCTAATTGTTCCTCCTGTAAATACAATATTCCTCCCCGACGTTCACAGACAATCTGCCAGTCTCCTTTTCCTTGCTCTTTCAGTTGCTCTCCTTTGGCCATTCTGGCCAGAATTCCTCGACGACTCACGAATTGAGCCCCGTTGAGCACCTGAAATGACGTTTATGGCAAACCACACACACACACACACACACACACACACACACACACACACACACACACTTCTCTCTTTCTATCTCTCTAAACTAACCTTCTTGAGATCTCCTTCGGGTGATTTCTGAATCATCCATTGCAGAAATATATCCAATTTTTGGCTATGAGGGATCTCCTTCCACAGTGAAAATCCTTCATTCAGGTCGAAATTCACAGATGGGCGTTGAAGAAGAGCTTCATTCAGACGGCAGTGACCTAAGAATACCTCAGTTTAGTTTACAAATAAGAGGTTACCGTGGTTTCCTCCAATTTCGACTGTTTGAACCCCATTTTCTTTCTTCAAAACGTAGTCTTCCAAGTGATGGGCGGTAAACATGGTAAATGAGTGTTCGCTAAATAGAAATATACAAAACATGAGATTAAAAAATCGAAAAAAAGAAAAAATGGAAATTGTGGATAGTTTAGAATGATTGAATAAGGGAGAGATAGCAGATGTAAATGGATTTTGGCTTTTTGGCATGTTTATTGATTTGTAGGACGGCCTATGAGGTCAGGTAGAAAGCAGATGGTCGGAAGAAATAATTACGGTCCGTTTGCGAAGGATAATCCAGATTTTTTTGGTTGTTAAAGGCTTTTGAAGAGATTTGGTCCCGCAGCGAAGAAAGTGATCTACTCAGGAATGAGGGTCTCTCTCTCTCTCTCTCTCTCTCTCTCTCTTTCCGTCTCTCTCTCCCCATAAAAATGAGAAAACGAAGAAATGAGATCAAGATGGAAACGTTCCTCCTCCGTCTGCCGAGAGATGAGTTATCTTCGGGGGAGAATAACAAAAGGGGCAAAACCTATCGATCGACCGATTCGGAAGGGCACGCAACTCTGCCACGAGATTATGACTGTAGAAGCCCCATATCACTAATTTATTGCAGAAAAACGAGCCTCTCGTAAGTTTCAGGAAAGATAAGGGCACAGACGAACATCTTCACGTGGCGAAACATTGTCAGTTGTGAATAGATAAAGGCCGCATGGGAGTTTCACTACCGGCCCAAGTAGTATAGTGGTTAGTACTCCACGTTGTGGCCGTGGCGACACAGGTTCGATTCCTGTCTTGGGCATTCTTTTTGCTTTTTATTCTCAACCATTATGTACCCTCACATTTCTTCGTTCCCCCTTTCCCGTTTTCTGGAAACAAAGGAAGAAATGGATATGCGACATAAACACCCTCTGTGTTGTCAAAAAAGTCCTCTCGACAAACAATTCGGACGGACAACATAGGCTCCCTACCCCACTTGTTATGCCTCCTGCTCCTCAGAGGGAAGTGTGCCTTGTTTGCGATGGACTTTCGTCTTTCGTAACACAGGAAACAATTGACGGGCGTCGTTTGCCGTTATTATGAGCAATTACCCACCCAGAGACAATCGCAGCTCTTTGAAACACGCAGGAGACGCGTCAGAAACGACGCCCGGCCACTTCCGGCGGTCGCGCGCTTTCAGACAAAAACAGAAGTCGTGCAGAACGGAAGAATGGGTTTTTTTCTTCTGGAAATGGGAGAATGTTCGGCTTTATCACGATTTTCTCTATTTGCTTTGAGAACAGGCGGCAGGGTGTGGTCATCAATGGGTGCCGTGGCGCTTTCGAATGTGCAGTCATGTCCGAGTGGTTAAGGAGTTTGACTCGAAATCAAATGGGCTCTGCCCGCGTAGGTTCGAATACTGCTGACTGCGAATCTTTTTTGCTTCCTGTATAAGATTGTTTTCTGAGATAATTTGTTTTCAAGATGATTTTTGTATGAAAAATAGCAGCCTAGGCAATCGAATTCGTTGGTTTTCAATGCACCAGTTTTCTATATCGTTGACTCTTACTCACTCATTCACATCCTCTTTTCTTCCTCTTTCCTACTTTCTCCCCGAAAACAAGCATTTTGTCGTCTGCCATGTAGCAAATTGTTCCGTTCTCTTCTTCACGAACACCCGAGCAGTTATGAGGTACTTTGGTCCGCCGTAAAGCGGTGAGAATTGGCATTTGCCGAGTGGCTGCAAATGAAACACGCTAATGGACACAAAAGTACAACAAAAGAACACATTTATTGCGAATAAATATCCTCTAACTGCCGCCAGACCTAATAAACACGGACTGTCACGTGATCCGCTAATCAAAACCGCGACCAGATTGGAATATTCGGAAATGGGACCTACAATTCAACAGATATAAACTAAAAACAAAGTCTCTCCCTTTTCACTGCTACGGCACATAAAATACTCAAAATTGTGAAAAAGTAGCATTTGATTCCATTGCGTGGGCGGAGTGGGCGCCTTACCAGCGTCCCGCACCCATTCAGCGCTGAGCACCCGTGGCCTAAAGGAGAAGGCGCCGGACCCCGGATCCGGACATGCGGGTTCGAGTCCCGTCGGGTGCTAATATTTTTTTCTTAACTTAATAAACTCAAGCAATGTTCTGCTTTTATTGGTTTGTAAACTTTCAACTGAAATCTATTTTAAAACTTTATTTTTACGTTTCACACGCTCTGATTTCCATTTTCGAATTCGCGCACATTTATATTTTTCGCAAGAAGTTTATTTCATTTTAATTCAAACTCTATTATCTTTAGTCCAATTTAACCCCTCACATATTCTTTTCCAACAACTTCTGAGAAGTACCCTGAAATGCGATTTTTCGAAATTGCATGCTTGAATTAGCAAAACACGATATAAACAATTGAATGGCTGTTTTAATACAGAATCAGACGCTTTTCAATTGATCTGTTTGGTTCCCACCGTTGTGTTGTGTGCAGAGTGTATTTCAGGGCAACGCAGCGGTTCGCAGACGTGCTTCCGTGGCGCAATAGGCAGCGCGTTCGGCTGTTAACCGAAAGGTTGGTGGTTCGAGCCCACCCGGGAGCGAATTCTTTTGATGGCTGGAAATAATGTAGCCATCGATGCATCCTTTGCCATCGCCATCGATGCATGACTTCATTTGGAAGAGGAAATTGACGGTGAAAAAGTGGGATCTTCAACTTTTTGTGACCTGATGGCGTTCTGTTTAATTAATGAGTTCAACTGAAAAGGAACCCCTGTTGGAATTAGAATTGAACGTGTTATTGCAGAAGCGCTTTCAGAAGCGATGCACACATTCATCCATCTCGGAGAGGTCGCTCAGTCGACAGCAGGACATTTATGGAGAGAGAGAGAGAGAGAAGGCATCTTGAGAAGCGAAATGGTACTGTGCAGTCTGTGTGCAGTCATGTCCGAGTGGTTAAGGAGATTGACTAGAAATCAATTGGGCTCTGCCCGCGTAGGTTCGAATCCTGCTGACTGCGAATCTTTTTGCTTGTTTATTTTGAGTGCTTATTATTCTCAACACACGTTTTATAAGCATTTTTCTATTGTATATCTTTTTGACTGGATTAGAAAATAAGTTTTAGATATGCTCTATTCCCCTCGTTTTTGAAGCCAATTCTTCTCTCCAAATCCACCCTCGCTCCCAGCGACAAATGGCCCCGTTCCCTTGTATGACGTCGACCCGTTCGCTCTAAAGCAGAATCCGCCTGACGGGTCATAAGCGGGTATCCAGGTGATGTTTCTGCGTCGACAGACAGCCGAAGGCGCCTCTCCGGGGACAACGTAGAAACAACATGAAGACTAGTGTGGCAAACACAGAAGATGATCTACGACCGAAGCAAAACACCCCATAACAAGGCACCTGCAAGTAGATCAAACAGCAAAAGAAATCTAAGAAAGCAAAAGACATTCGCTCCCGGGTGGGCTCGAACCACCAACCTTTCGGTTAACAGCCGAACGCGCTGCCTATTGCGCCACGGAAGCATGTTCCTTATTCGCTGCGCTGTCCTTAAATAGCCGGTACTCACAAGGCGACGGTGAACCAAACAGATCAATTGAAAAGCACCTGGCTCTGTACTAAAACAGCCATATTATTGGTTGTAACGTGTGCGGTTAAGTGGTTAAGGATATTGACTTGAAATCAATTGGGCTCTGCCCGCGTAAGTTCGACTCCTGCTGACTGCTAATCTTTTTGTTCCCATGACTCACCTATAATTGGCATCGTTTGAAGTGATGAGGTAGGTATGATCGCCAAGAAAAATGACCAAAGATCACTTTTCCCAGGAAGTTTCCGGCTCATTCAAGCGAAAAATTTCGAGATATCCCGTTTCAGGTCACTTGAAGTAGAAAGGAGCTGTCAGAAATTGACGGAAAACAATATGTGAAATTAAATTTAACTGAAACTTTAAAAAAAGTCTAGTTAAATGAAGAAAAAAGTTCTTGCAAAAAATGTAAACTGAATTCCAGAATGGAAGTAGAGTATGCGTGTCAGTCGTCAAAAATAAGTTTCATAATAGTTTTTAGTTGAAAGATTACAAATCAACCAAAGCAAAAAATTTCCCTAGTTTTTTAAGTTAAGAAAACATTTTTAGCACCCGACGGGACTCGAACCCGCATGTCCGGATCCGGGGTCCGGCGCCTTCTCCTTTAGGCCACGGGTGCTCAGTGCTGAATGGGTGCAGGACGCTGGTAAGGCG
Source organism: Oscheius sp. G VE-2021 (assembly GCA_022343465.1). Classification (NCBI taxonomy): domain Eukaryota; kingdom Metazoa; phylum Nematoda; class Chromadorea; order Rhabditida; family Rhabditidae; genus Oscheius; species Oscheius sp. G VE-2021. The sequence continues at coordinate 356,752 of JAJQXH010000038.1, read as the reverse complement.
CCCCCGCCACCCACGTTAACACATACGTATTCAACTTTTACTACTTTTCTTTTCCAAAAAGAATTAGTTTTCATTCGATACATCGTTTTGTGCAACCGTCGGCGGAAGGCGGATCCTCCTTCTCCTCTTCTTCTGTCTTTGGGTGACTGAAACACAAGCCCACCGATTCTCCAAGGAAAAATGCAATTGCAGAGAATTGAATGAGGTAAACTTCAAAAATATAGGGTTTAATGCGGTTTTCAGAAAATACATAGGCTGTAAAAGGAGCTGCGTGAACTGAAGGGAGGGCACCAGCACGACAGTCACGGCCATCATGAGCATGGCCACGGTCATGGCCACCATGGTCACGGTGGCCACCATGACCACCACGTCCCACAGGACAACTACGCCGTTACTTTCCCTGGGGTAAGTGATCACAATGATACTCTGCATGCAAATTAAACAAGAACGAGGCGGCGGTTGCCACCGTCAGCCTCGTGAAACTCTAACGTTTTTTCAGGCTTCTCTGGTGAAAGTTCCTGACGCCTATAACGTAGCATATTGCAAAGGACCAGTAAGAAATTAATACTTGTCATCAGAAGTAAATATTTTTAGGCATCTGGAATAGAACTGAAGTTTTCGGCTGGAAAACGCTTTCGTGTCAAAGGAAAAAGATTAAGCTCGGATAGCTATATTGGGATCATGTTGAGAAAAAATGATGTAGTTGGAATTTTAATAGAGTTTGATATAGCTGCAGAAATATTGGTATACCAATTTATTTCCTTTTTTCCAAAATCGAAATTGTTACAGAAAATTATATCGGCATGTACTCGTACTCCAAAAGACATCAATTGGACAAATTATGTATACCCCAAAAATCCCAACACTGGGAATCCATTAAAATTCGGCATGGAATATATAATATAAGTCGTGATCAAGCCAAGTGCATACGAGGTAGTTGAGACAACTAATGTAGGATCAAGATCTTTAAGGTGTTTGTAAACGGAAACTTTACATTGAGTGTTTTGCATCATTACAAACCTGAGGATATGGCCACCTTTGCAATCTGCAGTGAATCGGCTCAACGCCCCATGGATATTGAAGAGGTTGCCCTTCTATAGCTAATGGTCCAGAATCTGAGCTGTTTTATGTATTTTTGTTTGGATTTGTAAATGTGAATTGTTTGCAAATCTGAAATAAATGGTATTCTTGTATCTTTTCATCGTTTTTCTCCTTTCTTCCTTCCTTCTTTCTCTCTCTCTCTCTCTCTCTCTCTCTCTCTCTCTCTCTCTCTCTATCAAAGGTAAGAAGGTTAGTTAAAACTGTGATCTTAACATGGCCAGTATGACCTAAAGCTTTAACCTTCTGAAGTTTCTCGAACGACAAAATTTTCCCATTTCCAAAGTGTAAGCTTCCCGTTTAGCTTCTCTCGGTGCCTACAAATCGCCGTCAGTTCAAAATCCCCCATTTTGTAGTATCAGTGAGTCCACTGCCCCTTTGAGTCCTTCATTTCCCTCCCATTCCGTCACCTCCCACCCCGTTTCCCCCCTTTTCTCCCCTTCGAAGCCCAATTTCCTTTGGCCACGTGGGGCGGTCCCACAGACCCCGCCCCCAGCACTCGGCCATGCCGCCGCCGGCGCTGCTCGCTTTCCTTCTCTTCCTTCCCACACTTCTAGCACACGCTCCGGTATTCTATTACTTATATTACGTTAATAATTAAGTTTATAAACTTATTTTAACAAGCACAGTTTTGAAAATCAACAGATCACCCAAGTTTTGGCAAGAAACTGCATGATTTTATTGAAAAGCTGGCCTTTAAAATGTTTTTTATCTTTATAAGCGTTGTAAAATGAAGGCAAAGACTAAATTTTATTAATTATGAATTTTGCGGCATAAAATGACACTTGATGGAAGAGTTGGACTTTGAGACCTCTAATTAGTACGCTAGGAATTGATAAACGACGACCCTATGAATAATAAAAGAGCGTCTGATACATGGAACCTTGGGCGCCCTTTTCAAAGAAATGAGAAATGACCTGTGGAGCAGTGGGTAGCGCAACTGTTGCGCGAAATAGGTCGCGGGTTCGATCCCCCTCGATATAAAACTTTTGAAAACTTGTAAATTTGCTAGGTGTTACAGTTTTATTGCCATATATTAAAATGTAAGTGTAAAAAGTATTAAAAACGCTGAAAATGTGGAAAAATTATGTTTTTCCCTCAATCATCTCCAGTTTTTTGCAGTCAACTGGAACGAGAATGGGCTAAATTAGCGGGTTGAATGGCCGCTGGTTGAATATGGGATTAATTGCATTTTTCAGACAGATGAGACGTACGCCGAGACTTATTCACCGCTGGAGGAGGACGAGAATAAAGTGTGGGTTTTGGAATTTAGTAAATGCAAATACAAACAAAATAGGGATTTCAAGGTTGATTTTGCGACATTTCGTTTAAATAAGGTTAGCAAAAGAGTTTTAAATAGGAGAGGATTCGAACTGTCAACTGTTCTGCGGCAAAGATTGGGAAGCAGGTGTTTAACCGCCTGCGCTATGGAGAGGCACAGGTTAAATATGCGGCGCAGCCTTATCAATCACATACCTGCGCTGCGCTTTAGAAATCCTGCTATTCAATTTATTTCAATGTTTTTTTGTGATTCTTTATCTTATGTCTTATTAAACAAAGGTAATTACCACTAAACACCGTCCGGATCGATGACCACCCTCTCCCAATTACCACTTCCAACCTCCATTTTCCGAAATCAGTGCATTGGAAGTGTCGGTCCTCCGCCGGTTCGTCTCCTGAGACTCGTTCTCTCTCGCTCCCTCTCACTTTCCCCCACTCTCTCCCCTCCTTCTAACTTACCGCCCAATCAGCAGAGAAAAAGAACCCAGGACACCAGTCTAGCCCAGCTTCTAGGCGATAAATACCTGTTTCGGTGTGGAATTTCGAACAAGCCAAAAGATAAAATTGATGTTATTCATAAAATTAATGAAAATAAGAATTATCAACGCAACATATTGTAAAATTAGGAAACAAACTTATTAAACTCTAAGAACGCGAGGTCCTGCAATGCGCGCGCGAAGAAACCGTGCGCTGCTTGCAAAGTGACTCAGAATAATATTTCTTTGATTTTTTTTTTTGTGGTTTTGCCTTAAACCTTATAAAATTTGGAAACCTATTATTTAAATTTTTTAAACCTTTGAGCCCTCTCAGACAAACTACTTTATGCGTTCAATCTGCAAAATATGATATTCCGGATTCAAATTTCCCACGCACTGCAATGTCTCGCAGCGAAGGGACTCAGAAATCATACAATTAACGCTATATCTATACAATTTGATCAGTTTACTATAAATTCCTTGTAATTTTCGCTTTAAAACAAATTTGTGAAATTTCAAACTTTTCCGAAATTTTTTAGCGCACAAAATTGGGGAGGATCCGAACCCTCGATGTTTGTCTGGTAGATCCCACAGTTGGCAACATATCGTACTCTTCCAGACAATTCTGGTGTTCGGCCTTCGCACTTCGGCCATTGTGAGAACCTGCAAAATAAACTCCAACTTGCCCTTCTTTTACCCAAAAACTCCCGTTTTCTGGGCGCTTACTCGTCATTTTATGTACTTCGGGGGTCACAATTGATGTATTTCTAGGGATTTAGCCTCCCGAATGTCTTGTTTTCGCTTTAGGACCACTTCCGCATTGAAAAGAAAACAATCGAGATCGTTATAAGAGAAAAAAGACTGCAAAAAGATGTCTGGTGCTGGAAGATAAATGGAAAATCGGATGTTTTCGGAGGGGATCGAACTTTGGTCTGTTGGGGTGGAGCTAAAAGCGGTTGGGGATTCTCCGAAAGTATGAGAAAATGCCATTTCATGGTAGTGGCCAACTGTGTCCGTTGAATCTATCATTTTATCGTCTTTTTGGTAGTCTTTTTTGAATTTTCAATGTTCCCGCCTGAAAAGACGCAGAAAACTCTGCTCGTCTGACATGGAATAGCCAAGAGTTTCACACCCGTACAAGACCGGTGGCTGAGGCAAGGGTAGTGCCACCGCATACAGTAATCAGTACCATAGTCAAAAACATGTTGAAACGATATCCATGGCGGTTCCTTTAAAATCGTCCAAACATAACCGAAAAAGTCTAATTCCTCACTTCTCTTTCCTTTTTCCCCCGTGTCACCTAGATTTTCGGCCTTTCCCACCAGACGCCCCCTTAAATCCGCGCCTGTTTTTGCCTTCCGATTATGCAAACTGGAGGGCGAATGTGGAAGAGAATTTGGGAGAACGCACTTTGCTGGGAACGCACGAAAGATGCGGATTCGGGGATTCTGGGGGAATGTTTTGGATTTAGCGGGGGAGGGTAGGGTGTCAGTGGGCATCTCACGGGTATCGTTTTGTCATACCGTCGAAAATAGACTTTGGAGTTTTCGGTGGTCAAAGAGCGTCTGAAGCGCATTGGTACGCAATTGGCCGATTATCGATTTTTGATTGGCGCGCGTAGGATACTGTAGCGCTGTCAGAAGAGAAGTGAAAGTGATACTCCAGTGTTCGATGCATCAATCGATAGAAAAATGAATTTTTCTTTTCTCTACTCCGTGAGTGCGAGGCCCAATGTCTGGATGCGTAACTTCTCTCTGTGACCATTTTGTTTTAAACCATAACTAGGAAAAAGGCCTTTGAATCGATTTTCCACGTATTCCAATATGAAAACTTCATTTTGCGCTGTTTTCGGTGCCAATTCAAGCAAACAGCCAGGCGATGAGTCGTCGCACTTCGATCGCAAAAGATGCCAATGGCCGCCCTCCGTTTCGTCATTAATAAACACTCGGCGCCGGTCTGGAGAACGCTTCCTTTTCACGAAAACACGCCCAAGAACGTCTATCGGGCCTCTCTATTCTTCTCTTGGACGAGGGGTGTGCAGACAAGGCGGCGCCGGTGGCTTTTCCCCAACCCGGCGCCGCGTCTTCAACGTGGCCGAGTGGTCTAGTGGTATGATTCTCGCTTAGGGTGCGAGAGGTCCCGGGATCGATCCCCGGCTCGGCCCAACTTTTTTGTTTTCATTATGATGAAGTAATCCAACCTCCAATTGCCAAAGTACTGCAGTTTTATGGGATAAATAATTGTTAACGCAAATTCTCGCTAATTGGACGGGTCGCAGACGAAAAAGAGAACATAAATTCTTGTGGAATATGGCGGAGAAAATGGCTGCGCGCTCCCCTATATTTCAGGGTTCGTTCTGCGAATTTAGCGCCTCAAATGGGCATTTAGCTCTTTCAGGCAATGATTTATAGGAATGAACGAGCCGCATAAACAAGCTGAAGGGGACTTCTCAACAGGGAAGGGCTTTATTTGTCCGAAATGAACTTATGAGGGTCATATGGTGAGAAATGAGCTATCAAAGCTCCAGGGCACTTAAGGTTAAAGCAAAAACTGATCTTCTTATCGAAAAGAAAAAACTAAAAGAAATAAACTGCAAAAAAACATCCATCAAGAAAAGAGTGCAGGTTTATTCGCGAGAAACAAAAGCATTCGCTCCCGGGTGGGCTCGAACCACCAACCTTTCGGTTAACAGCCGAACGCGCTGCCTATTGCGCCACGGAAGCACTGTTTGCCGACTCTGCCCCGCGCCTGATGAGACAACGCCAGACTAATTCGACTGTTTCAGGGTGACGGAAGAGATGCGACTGGAGCAGAATGTGAGTCGCCTACTGGACAAATTGATAGCAAGTCACGATAGGAGAATTCGGCCCAATTATGGAGGTAAACTACTTAAATTAGTGATCTGAAACCTACAGGTCAGTTTTCGGGAACATCCCGCAGAGTTTGTTTTCTTGCGCGAAATTTTTTTCATAAGTTCTTGCATTGTTTTCTGGAAATAACTTGGTGGCACGTGGAAAGAAAGAAAAACGAGGGATTAGGGTGTTTATTAACGGGATTCTGAGGAAAAAGGGAGTGAAAAAAACAATAAACTTTCTGCAGAATTGGACTTTAGAGGAGATTTTGCAAATTAAACAAATCGAAATGGAAAAGTGATTTTCTAGAGACGCGCGCCACAGCGAGCCTTTTTTCGCGCGCGCGTCAGACTTCCTGGTTTTCCTCCATTTTTTCATCGCTCTCGTTGATTTTTCTCTTCTGAGCGCTTGCAGGTGGCGAAGATTGCGTTTTCTCCGCAAAAATAGCCATTCATCCCTCGGAAATTAGATCATCTTTGTTGACGTCTGCGACCGAAAAAAAGAGGAATCACACTCGAAACATGCAAAAGAGGGGCTTCAGGTACTCTTCAAGGTTTGCAGGAGAAAAATCTTTTGCTTAGCTAAGGATCCGATCCATCGACCTGTAGTGTACTATGCGGGCGCTTAGGCACTGCACCATTTCGAGGTCCCTACGTGCCGTCACTCATTCTCGCGCAGGCCTGGAAATTGAGGCCGTTTACTCAGGAAGTTGTTGATTTTCTAGCACCTCCGCTGCAAAATGAACGCACTTTGGCCTCAATTGAAGAGAGAAAGACGATAAATCATTGCGCAGAGTCTTTATTTCGCTTTGTTCGGGAGGAAATGACGTCATGGTGACGTTATGAACATTTCAAAGTTGAAAATTTCAGGACCACCCATTGAGGTCAATATTACCGCTCATATTACGACAGTCAGTGCTGTATCGGAGGTCTCTATGGTAGGTCCACTCTACGTCTCTAACCTTTGGTTTCTGTCTGTCTGTTTTTCTCTTTCTGTTCCTCCCTCTCTCCCCCTATGCCTTTAACCCTCGCATTTACAGGACTACACCCTCGATCTCTACCTCCGTCAAATCTGGAAAGACCCTCGTTTAGCCTGGGAAAGTGATGTGGAAAATTCTCTAACAATAGGCAAGTCTTCCATTACCTTTTAATATGTAAAGTAAACGAAAAGCAAAAATTGGGCCGAACCGGGAATTGAACCCGGGACCTCTCGCACCCGAAGCGAGAATCATACCCCTAGACCATTCGGCCGCTGGGAGCAGACATTTCCTGCGCGGTGATAACCTCGCGCTCAATTGCCAGCGCCTGACACTTTCAGTCCTTACGAAGTTTCAAGTACTCTTTCTCCTTCGCCCTGTGCGCTGTTTACGCGTTTTCTGGTAAACAACGGCGGTCGGGGGAAGTGCATTTCGGGGCGTGTGTGGCCGCTTAACCGCGTTGTGTGGAGTGGATAAAGCGCAGTCTAATCGCGTTAGGACGCAAAGGCAACGAAGGGAAATGCGACACCCGCGCTCATTACGGAAGGGACTCTTGTCTGATGATTAGAGAGCGATTGGGGGGAAAGTGGTGGAAAATGGGGGAAATTGGCCCATCCGAGATTATTTTTCTCCTAGTTTTATTTCTGTAATATCCGGATAGCATTGTTTCTATTTCAACTGAAATAAGATATGGATATCGCAGTTCAAATATAATTGCTTACTTTGAAATATAAATGGACCACCCAGAGAGAAGTAGAAATGAGGCCGCGTCAAATGGTCCACATTTTCAACTTATGCGCAATGGAAGGCGCCTGTTTAAGGCTGTTAAAGGTTCTTGTTGTCAGAGTATTTTTTATATAATATCCTTTTTATAATATCTTAAATTAAAGAGCTTAAAAAGTTGTTTTTTTAGAAAATATATAACAGTTTTGGATTTAAATGACATCGGATTACCGACTTTTTGGTCTACCGCACTTTCGAATTTCCAATGTTCCCGCCTGAAAAGACGCAGAAACCTCTGGTTGTCTGACATGATAGCGCCGCGATTCTCACACCCGTAGACGATCGGCGGCCGCTGCAAGAGTAATTCCATACACTAATTCGCAGGTAAATTCAAATCAGAGGTGTCGTATTCAAGAAATGCGAGGGTCGGTCCAGAGCCACTTTGTTCGCAGTACTCGCGGTCTCCTGTGGAATAACTCACTTCTCTCTTCTAAGTGACTGGATTTGACGGTATTGGAGTATAACCTCCCATGTCCTCCATCCCTGGCTCTTCCATTTTTGAAGAATTTTTGAAGAGAGTTATTGAAGAAATCAGAAGCTTTTTCATCTCTCTTTCTTAGAAGCCTTTCTTCCCAGTGGAATGCGATTTTTCTGTCGGAAAAGTCTAGCTGATCGTGGTTTCAGTTTTTATCTGAAAGAAGACGATTTGTATAATTGATCCAAATGCCTTACTTTGAAACAGAATGGACCACCCTGATGTAGACCATGTAGATCAGACACGGTGGGCCACGGAAAGCGTCACATTGTCTTGACTATGCATTGTCCTCCAATCGTTGTTTGATTTGAAGCACAGGGTCTACAATTTTATTTTTAAAGACGAAAATATGAAATATCAACCTCGGTATAAAGTTTGATCCGTCGTTTCAAGACTCAGATATGATCTCGAGAAGAATCCAAAGGATGTCCATTTGCCTTCTCCTCATCGGGCGATCCAACATGAAAATCCTTGATATCTCGATAGTGAAGATCCTGTAACCAGAATTAGTTGGATTTCCAAGGAAACAAATCCTTGGGGTCCGTACCATATCTCTCAACCTGCCGGGCAAACGAATTTTAAACCCGAAGGTGTCGTCTGGATGGGTCAGGTTATGTGTTTCGCCATGCACACGACCAGGGCAAGAGGCCTCCCTGTTTGAAACCCGGAAGGGTGTCGTCTGACAAGAGCGAAGAGGGCGATTGGCCTGCTGATTAGACGCTACTTTAACACCCGAAGGCGACATCTAAAGAGCAGACGCCCATGGTGGCGGACCCCGGTGAAGTTGGAGGAAGAGGGAGAAGGAGAGCAGCCAGCTGGAACGACGAAGACGAATGAAATGAGGAAGATGGAGGTGGAAAGGATAGGATAATTGGATAGGCTAATTTTATGAAGGCTTCATTTATAGGCAAATTGAGACGAGATCAATCAATACGGGTTCACTTGGAAATTAGCATAAAGGTACCGAAAATTGAATTTGAAGATAGACCTTCAGTTTAGAAGCGCACCAGAAATCAATCGATAATAGATTTTTCATCAGCGTCATTTGTTTTCGGATGCGTCCAAATTTCCGCCCGTTGTTTAACGAGGCGCTGTTAACAAATCGATCCCACTTATCATGTTGTGAAAATACTTAAGAAATTACAATTTTAATTGCCTTTTCATGAAATAGGAAACTATATTTGATTAAAACTATAGTTTTTCTCTTGTTTTGTGGTTTTCGGCCAATTTTGGCCCAGAAGACCACTTTTTGAGCGAACTTCAGATCGCACGTGTTCATTTCCCTGCAATTGGCTCTATTTCCGTTCGCCTCGTCATATCGCATTGGCCCAATTTCCCTATGCACACGTGTTTTTTCGCTTGTAAACGGAATACACGCCGCTTATGACGGGCGGGGTCGGATTTCCAGAGATCGGAAACGGAAATTTAGGGATGATTTTGGGGAAGTAGAATTAAATTGCAGTTTAAAGAGGAACTTTCTGCAAAGAAAGTAAATAAATGACTTGGGCAGCAAAAATGCGTGTTTTCTGTTTACAAGCGCGCCAGAAATCAATCGATAATCACGATTTTCAGGAATCGACATGGTAAAGACCATCTGGACTCCGGATACCTTCTTTCCCAACGAGAAAAAGTCCTTCTTCCACGAGGCAACCTCCCATAATTCGTTTCTTCGAATCGATAATCACGGAAATGTCCTCAGAAGCATCCGACTTACCGTAACGGCTAATTGCCCTATGAATCTTCAGTCGGTAGGATTTTTTTAATGAAAAATATAATTTTGTAAAAATAAATATTCATTTTATGGCTCTTTTTCAGTTCCCACTCGATGTCCAAGAATGTGCCCTGGAAATTGAGGTAAATTTGAAACTTTAAGTTTTTGGGAAATTTTTTTAAAAGAAAGTTTAAAAATAATTTTTCAGAGTTATGGCTATTCCACCAAAGACATAATCTACCATTGGCACGGTTCCAACGCAGTGAAATTGGATGAAAACGTTCATTTGGCTCATTTCACAATTGGGCCTCATTGGAATATTGAAAGGGTCATTTCTTTGAGCACAGGTTTATTATTCCAATTTAAAATTGATTAAAATAATTTTTCAGGAAATTACTCCCGATTGACGTCATTCTTCACGTTTAAGCGGAATATTGGCTTCTATCTGATTCAGATCTACTTTCCGGCTTCTCTTATTGTCGTAATCTCATGGGTGAGTAGTGAAATCCTGCAAAATATTAGTTTTTGTAATCAAAACAAAACGGGTGGCGGGACGAACGCACACGGCCACGCCCACTCGACGGGTGCGTTCGTTCCCACCCTCGGTTAGTGGAATGGCTCACTGTTGAGTGTATGTGGAAATACATAAGAAACAAGAATTTCCTGTGTTTAGATAACATGTCAGTAATGTTAGAGCGACAAACCAATATTCAGAGACAAATCGGTGCTACGTGTAGGTATTATACTAGGTTCCTGTTTTTAACCAATATCGATTTTTGAACTGATATAACGTCATGGGATTAAATTGCTCCTAACTCCCTTGAAACTTTAGCAATTTTAAAACAGGGAAATGATTTCGATAAACAATTTGGCCAAACTTCAACTTTTTGCGTTACGCACTTATTATCTGAAAGACCGAGTAATTTCAGCCAAGGTTTTAATTGATCTCTCATGCCCAGTCCCGTAGGGACTGGGTAATTTGGGCTGAGGGGTGGGACGAAAATAAAAATAGGAAAATTCCCAGACCCATGAAAGGGGTCAAGCATTGCGTTGAAATGCCAAACCGCACCCAAATTGCCCTCAGAATTTCACTTTTGGCCTCAAAAACGTTCGAAAAGAGTTCCACCACGATTGGTTGTTGTTTGAACAGGCGAATGATGGGAAACAACCTATAACTACAATACGGTATTTCCAGTTCAAATATATTTAATGTAAACAGAAAGTATCTAGTAAAACAAGAAAACAGTTAGAAAATTTGAAATTTTAGCAGTTTTCGTGTATAATCAAAGAAAAAAACACAGAAATTTTGCATTTTTTAACTTCAAAACTAAATAATAGTTTTTGACTTTAATTACAAACGTATTCCTTATTAGATTAGATTATAAAATGCATCTCCCAGTTTTGAACTTGAGTATCTGGATAATGTGACTATTGCTGTGATTTTTGTTACCTTCCCCCTGTTTATGTTAGCTGTTCAAGTTAATAAACCAAATAGCCCGGTTAATCTGTGTTTTAATGTGGTTGGAGTATCTTGTTTGGCATACAGTTAAAGCCGCTATCGCAGGCGAGTACGAACGCACCCGCCGTAAGCAAGGGTGAGGACGAACGCACCCGGCCACGCCCCCAAAATGCCAATGGCACGGGTGCGTTCGAAAGAATTCGCTCCCGGGTGGGCTCGAACCACCAACCTTTCGGTTAACAGCCGAACGCGCTCCTATTGCGCCACGGAAGCACATTGAACCGGGCCGCCGCAGACTTTATCATACAGCGGCGGCATGGAGCAGACGCATAAAACAAAAATTGTAGTGCGATAAATCTTTCTAGCCAAACGTAGTTTCTAGAACAACATCGATTTGGGAAATTACAGGGTACCCTTTAAATTGCATAGGAGGCTGTACTTTTGACATGATAAATTGCCTGTTTTGCTTTTAGACAGACTGAGGGAGAGTTTACTGATTTTGAGGGGTCAAACGACTTTCAACAATTGAAAAATACAACAAATGTCTTATTTTTCTTATTTCTTATGAAACTAGCTTTGAAATTTGAATTGTTTACTCATTTCCCTTTTTCAGGTCAGTTTCTGGCTGAACCGCGAGGCTGTGCAGGCGCGAGTGGCTATCGGTGAGTGGCAGCTCTGCAGAATAATTCAAGAGTCGGCTGGGAAGTTAGCGCAGGGCATAATATCAGATAGAGAGAGGGGGGAGAGACAGAGAGAGAGAGAGAGAGAGAGAGAGAGAGAGAGTAAAAGAGAGAGAGAGAGAGAGAGAGACCACCCATAACCTTAACATCCTTTGTTTCATCATCAGCTGTATTGTTTCCGCCCCCGTTCCTTCCCTCCTTCCTCCCCCGCTCCCCGGAGACCTCCCGCCATTGGCAGTGAATCTCTTTGACGAGCCGCTCAACCACAGAGTTCATTGACAATTCCATGAGAGTCCACTGGTTTTTAGTGGTCTGGGGGTTCTTCGGTTCTTCTGAGAACACCCAGTCTGACTTTCGAAAGAGCAATTTTCGGGGGATGTCAGTGGGGGAGACGGATTGGACGCGTTCTCTAATGAATACGGGCGATGACACCAAAAATTGGCTGGAATTGAGGAAATTTAAAAAGAGACAGAGAAAAAAGGAGAGAAAAAGATAAATCAAAGTTTTATCTTTTCAGGAGTAACTACTGTACTCACGATGACCACTCTGATGACGAGCACCAATGCCACTCTACCAAAGGTTGGTTATTCTTCTTCTCTCTCTCTCTCTCTCTCTCGGTTTCCCTCGCTCACTCATTCTCAGTCCATCTCTCTTTTCAAAAGCGGGGGTAGAGGATATGAATGAACTCCAGACATTAGCGTAAATCTTGCACTGATGCACTTTCTCTGCCCTTCTGCACTTTTTCTTTCATTCTTCAACTAGGGGATCATATATTTTAATAGAGCAAGGGAGAGGGCTACTTTTAGCTGTGAAGTTTGGGGGGAGAAGTTTATTCAAAATTTCATTTAAACCCGCATACATACATGCTCACACAATCACTCACTCACTCACCCACTTCTTCATACCAGAGTTCTCTACTTCCGTTTATACCTTTCTTCGAGTATTTGAGTAAACCCAATCTATTCTCATATTTCCCGTGTTTGCGCCTTCCTCAGATTTCTTTGATTTCTGGCCACCTAAATCTAATAACACGCGATGAATGCCTAAAAATGCCTTCGCTTCATAAAAGTCAAAAACCGCAAAGTTCGTTGTTCACGAATGCAGCGGCTCTAAATAACTAAAAGACTTTAAAATGCAACGAAATGTTTCAAACAAGCGAGGGAACTAATTCTAACTCGTAATTCCAATTTCAGGTCAGCTACGTGAAAAGTTTGGACATTTTCCTGGGGGTCTGCTTTTTTATCGGTAAAAGGCGGGAGATTTGAATTTTGAAATTGGATTTTTAGTTTTCGCTTCTTTGGTAGAATACGCAGCCATCGGGTATTTGATGAAGAGGAATCGGTCGGCTGCCACTGCCTCTCCGGTCCAGTACTATGAGACGGGAGATGGAGTGATCAAGAGAGAAGCTAGTCAGAAGAAGAAAAAGAAGAGGAGTGAAGTGAAGGTGAGAGAGAGAGAAAGAGAGAGAGACAAAGAGAGAAACAAAAAAGCAAAAGATTTGGAGGTATGGGGAATCGAACCCCAGACTTCTCGCATGCAAAGCGAGCGCTCTACCCCTGAGCTATACCCCCGCTATCTGTCCGCCGCAATCGACCAGTCTCATGACAGTCTCCCCCTTGAACACACGCGATTTCAGCCGCGTTTTCGCAAATTTCTCATTATTTGTCTGAAAATACTTATTTTTCAGGAATTCCAAATGAAAATGTGTTTGTTATTCATGTATGCGTAATTAATTGGATCGTGATTGGTTCCAAATGGCGTCATCTATTGAATTCCACCCTTAAGAGGATAAAGCATAATATGTCACGCCATTTGGAAACAGAGATCCAAATAAATCACCCCTGGGGATGGTTCACTGGTGTACCTCCTGTTAGGGAGAAATGGTCAAGGGTTCGAGTTCCCTCGACTTTCAATCGCTTTTCGACGCCTTGAGGTCTGAACTGAAACCCGTACCAGATCAACAATTCCCGGAAGTTCTGTATAAAACATGACAATTCGAGTCGAGCGTGCCATTGAAAATAGGCCATCCATCACGAGTCTTCCACACTGCGGCCGACCTCTGTCCTCTTGTGGAACGCTGCCTTCGATGACGGATGGCGCCGAAAACAGAAAGAGGTCCTCCATCACAAATGGAACAAGCGATATTTGGGGTTCAGGGGATGGGTACGAGAGAAAAGATGGACAACGAAAACACTAAACACTCACAAATAGGAGTTTTCAGGTTCAAGTGGAGATGGAAGCGACGATGGACCAGAGGATCCCTCTTTTGGCTATGGTCCCAATGCCTCCGATTCCATTCAAACCAAAGGAGATGACTTTTTGTGGAGTTCGACCAGCTCAAGTGGGTTTGACAGAGAGATGACCGTGAAAGCGTGAGAGAGTGAGTCCGTGAGCACGTGATACCCCCTCCATTCCAGGTCGACCTCTTCTCCCGTTTCGCCTTCCCAGCCTTCTTCATCGTGTTCCACATAGTCTACTGGGGCTTCTACCTGAATCTCTTCTAACCTCCGATTGATCATTTCCCACGGGTTTCTGGAGAGCTTTTCGGAGCCAAAACCGCTTCGACAGTCAACAACGGGTGTTTTGTATTCACAGGTTTATAAAGATTTATATTTCGTTCCGAATGTGTCATTCAGCTCAGGATGATCTTTGTTTTGTACCACATCACGGGGTATTTTCAATCATGAAGGGTAGTCAGCCAAACGGGTCCAAATTGGTAAACAGCTTCAATATGAGCTATGGGGACAAACATCATTGCACTCAAGAGAGAGAGAGAGAGAGAGAGAGAGAGAGAGAGAGAAAGAGAAAGAGAGTGTCTGTGTCTGTGATTCTACAAGGTCAGCGTCTTTATCCGATTCTGCCCCACTTCCACAAGGTCATTTCATTTGCAATCGGATAAGAACTGTGCTTGTTTCATTGAAACAAGCGAAATGTCCCTTTCATTTTTTCTCTCTTTTGAATTCAAACGATACATATAACTGATAGATAATTTTAGTACCTACATTGCTCAATGTTTCAAACAGCAACGACGCTACAGACCCGACGAAGAAGAGATTAAAAGGACCTTCCCAGCACCAACAACAGGATCCACATGGAGCAGCAACATCAACTCCCACCACCCCCACCACCCCCCGTGCTCGATCAACCAGAGGAGCCCGCCCCACCACCCTATACAGTGGTCTCCCCATGCTACTGGATCATCTGTCCCAACTGCTCAACGCCCGAAGGGGCGCTCGAGCGCTCCCGAGAACTCACCAAGGAGAACCGACCACTACAAGAAGCGTTACACGCAGTCAGAAATGCGATTGGGCACCTGCAACGAAGGACAAACTGGTTGGAGAAGGGCTTGGATCTGATAAAGGGACAACTAACGTTTCTAGAAGAAACGTACGAAGTGATCGACCCTCGAGAGTGAGGACACTCTCAAGAAACAAGAAGAAAGATGTTCCACGAGCCCCCGCAACTCCAGTGATAAGGATACCTGTCTTTGTGCGTGTGTAATGCTTTGTCCCTTCCCCCTATAACAGAGGGGAAGGGAGTTACAAGCTTCCCTACTTCTCAACTTGTATCTACTGTTCTGGGGTCTACTGGGGGCCATATGGGTCGGTCCTAAGCACGCCTAAGGGCGTAGCATACATCGACAAAAACAACCCGGACGACCCAGAAGACATCAGCAGCCACAGGGAAGAAAATGAAATAACGATGACCCTGGCCATGATGACAGCCCTGAATCATCTGGAGAAAATCACTGCAGAACTCCGGAAGGAGCACTCGAGCGCTCCCAGGAATTGACCGAGGAGAACCAGCGACTGCAAGAAGCGCTAAGAGCATCCAGAAATGGGGTCACCTGTTTGGAGAGAGGGCTGGATATCATCAAAGACCTTGACCTTTTTCCTAGAAGAGGCTTATGAGGTGGTCAAACCCAGGAGACGAGAAGAAGACCGAAGTCGCCCATAAGGACAACATACGAATCTTCAAACCGGCAGGACTGGACAAGAAAAAAGAAAAGGGGGGAGTAGTATCGTATCGCTGGTAGTCGCACAGGACAGAAACTTAATTTTTATTTCAATGAAAGCGGAGAGGACCAAGCGGGCTGAAATCACCAGTTCCCGAGCGCCCTAAGACAACGCGAGGATGTATACGCCATAAAGAAGATGTCGCTCTTTACCTGTTGGGGTCTACTGGAGATTCTATGGGTCCTGGCAGGCCTGAGGACGTAGCATATGGAGGTACCGGGACCTTCTAGTAGTTTCTGTTGGGGAACTCCCTTTCATCGTCTCGCTACACCACCTCGACTGCCCTACCCCTTCCTATCCATTCCCAATCGACAGAACTCACGGCTAGAGACAAGCGCTACGACAATCAGACTATGAAGAAGAGATGGAGGAGACAATCCAAGAAGAAGCAGAGATGATCGCGATCAGCGATCATCTCTGCTTCCTCTTGGATTGTCAGAGATGCCAAAAGCGATCGAGCCCAAGGAGCCAGAGATGCACAAGAAGCACAAGAAGAGGCACTTCGACCCACGATCAGGATATCCTCGATGTAAAATCCGCCCCAACTATCCGAAACCCTTAAATCGTTTGATAGGTTTTGGGAACACAAGGAAATCGTGTCTATCTCTTTCTCTCCCTCCATAAAACATCGAAATTTCATTCATATATGTACAATACGACCTATCACAGACAACAGAGGCATAACTTTCGTTTTAGAGCGCATTTACACAGAATCGATGAATTGTGAGGATCCCGTAGAGAGAAGTAGAGCAAACAAGAGACACCGAGAGTGGCTTTGACATGAATATTGGAAGGAGGGGTTACTGTAGCAGGGAACAATAGAATTCTGGGAATAGTGGGGCTGAAGTGAAATGAAGGGGTACCGGTAGGGTGTGGTGGCAGAGGGAAAGGGAAGGGGAGGTCAGCGACCGCTCGGCTTCGGACGCGTCGAGTCCGCACTGCGGATGACCGTCGTCTGCTCCACCACGCCGCCCTCCTCCTGCGAAAACGCGAACCCGTCTGAAATAGGATATTTGAATATTGCCAAGTTAAAAGTATTCTAATCCTTAAATTGAGTATTTAAATAAATTAAGATATAGTGAACCCACATCTGGCCTGTTCGTTGAGGGCGAACGACGCCTCGCTGTGCCGCTCAGAGCGGAAATTGTCGCGCAGCAGACGCACGTTCTCAAGGACAACGGAGGAGTAGCTGGAAATCCATCAATTATGCAGACCCCATATTCCAATGGGCTTGAAGGGGCTAAGACTCAGGGAACATGCCATGCATGCAGGAAACACAACGAAATTTCAAGGGAAAGGGGACAAAGGTGAACTTTTGGTTTTTTGGAATATAAAAGGTTAAACCACGGGTGAGGGAAACAGAGGATTTAACGTTTACGATTTCACCACAAAACAATCCGTGTTAGATTTCAAGGAAAGAAGGGAATTAGGAATCCAAAACACACCACATTTGGTGAGCGACTAGCTAGGGAAAAGTTAGGTATGAGAACCCGGGGAAACTCATTTCTGAGGTCTTTTAGGGTTTAATTTTTTAGACAGGATGAGCAAAAAAATGCAATTTGAAAAAAATTAAAATCTGGTGTAATTAATTTTTTTTCAAAATCCTTAAATATGCTTCTAGAAATTTAGTCAGAATTTTCATTTAAAAAAGTTGTAAACTTATTTGTCTAATAATTTAATTGTGATTACATTGTAAAAAAATTAGCTTTTATATCCTACCGTTTTTGTGAAGGCTCTGGGAACTGATCTCAAATTTTAGTTTTGCAAGAACAAAAAAAACTATTTAAAATTCAGCAAGTTTACGTTATTTAATGATTTTTTTCGAACACCCTTCGAAAAATTTGAAAATATTAGTTTGAAAATATAAAATTTGAAAATAAAAAATTCTATTTTCCGTGGTGCTATTTTCAGATCCAGTCGATTTGTGTCAAAAGCAGTTTAAAATAGTTTTTTTGGTCGACACATTCGCAACAACCTTTTTTCAATCTCGAAAACAAATGTGTCAAAATCACTCGATTTCTGAATATCTCCTAAATACCTCTTTTTGAAAGATATTTTCCAATATTTAGATTGGCTTTGCACTGCATCATGCATTCTGCATGCACGACAAAGTTCACCCGGGTTTCAGGAAAGGACAGAGAGAGAAAAGGACGAACCACCACGAAGAGAGAAGGCAGGGGGACAATCAGTGCTCATCCGGCAGCACTGCGATGCGAGTGACGTTGTGGTCGTAGGAGATGGGCGACCCGTTGACCGGCTGCATCTCCGTGCTACCGTACTCCATCGCAGGGTTGTCGTGGCCTCTCAGATGAGACGTCTCCCTTCTAGTCACTGGAGAGGAGACACGTCGCTTCTCGGACATTGGCTGCGTTGCGCTGAAGGACAAGACGACATGGAGGAAAGACGGACAGACAGAAGGACAGAGACGCAGAGGACACGGTGCGCACGGGACGAAGGGTGCGGGGAGAAGCGGGTTAAAGGGCGGGGGGTTAACACACGGGCAACAGAGGCAGGGAATCGACGTTTAAAGGAAGGACAGTGCCTTTTTGGAGGAATTGGTCCGGAATAGGTCCCCACACGAAAACTTTTAGAGTTTTTAGAGTCATTCGTGTCGGGACCTTTCCGAGACCACGCCCCCTTTCTACAGTACTCTATCGATTCCCGCCCTCTCCTACCGTAATCCACACGTAGTGACAAACCTGGCTAACCGTTCAAAGCCCAGAGCCGACGTGGTTCTCTTAATATTCATCACGACCAGTTCCCTCGGCGTCGGATACGCGATTGTGAACACGCTGAAAACAGTCCTTTAAGTAATTGGCCTCATTTAAAGGTCTAAAATTCCAACTAGGACAGCACTATTTAGCCCAAAACACGCACAACACCGCGTGGTTCTCGCGGGCCGGTCCGTTTGGGCCCGCCCGCGATAACCACACACCACATCCACATGCGCAGCACGAGAGAGGCTTACTGTATTCTGATTAGCAGGGCAATTTCTTTCTATAGGAAAACCTCCAGGGGCTCATATTCGGATGAGAGCAGACGGATTCTTCTGAAATGGGGCGGCTGAGACGATAGGAGGGGAAAGACTGACCGCGCTCTAAGGAGGATGCAAAAACTTCTTTTTCGAGCGCATGCGGATGCGGTGGAGGGAGGCCGCCGAGGGATTTAGGAGACTGGAACAGTGGATCATCGATCATGGCAATGCAAAGGTGCTGACACAATCGCTTGATCTATTTTCAGTTGACATTTTACCCCGATTGGTGAATTTATCCCACAATCAGAATGCACATCCAGTCCATTCTTAGTATTATGGTAACCCAAGGCCGCTCTCTTTGGGGCCCGGTAACCTCAGGCCGCTCTATGCGTAATATGGCAACATTAGGCCGCTTCCGCTTTTTTTCTGGCAACCGCTTTCAGCTTTTTCTGCTGACCTCAGGCCGCTTTTGCAGATTCTTCTGACCTCAGGCTGCTTTCTATGCAATCTGGTGGCCTAATCGACGGCTGAATTCACAAAATTCAACTTATATCCAATAAAAACCACGCCATACCTCTTAAGAACGAGGTCCCAGAGGAGTGTCGTGAGAGGAATAAAGACGAAGGCGAACCAGAAGGTGGGCGAGGAGGTCATAATCCACGCCATGCCGGACATGTCCGCGCCAATATTCGAAATAGTGGGGAACACCTGAAAGCCAAATATGACGTGACTCTTTTTCAGAAAGAAGTCAGAAAGAGCTCAGAAACTACGCTGGCCCGCAAGATTCCAACTTACGGCAGCGTAGATGAAGAGGAAGCCAATCCAGAGGCCGATGGAGCCAATGCAGGCGGTGACGACGGGCCACGTCCAGGAGTCACACTCCAACATCGCCTTCAGACACACGGTAGCCACCACGAACTGCAATTTTAATGTTTCCAGATTCTTATTTAGAAGTTTGTTAATCATAATTTTGTTTATAAGGAAATAAAAATTAGAAAACGAAAGAAAACTAACGGTATAGGCGCAGTTTCCGAGCATCAGCCATCCTCCGTCGCGGCCATTCGCCCACACGATCTGATCTTCCAGGTAGAAGTAGGTGAGGAAGAAGAGGGAAAGGGAGTGCACCACGGCCAGGGCGATCCACATTGTGAATTGCTGAAAGTGAGCAAGTGAATGAGTGTGTGTGTGTGTGTGTGTGTGCCCAAACTCACCGGAATGGTGAAGGCCCTCTTCTGGAAGCTGTTGTACAGTGCGGGGTACTTCATCATTTGATCTGCAGGAACCGGTCGATCGAATAGACCTTTAAAACCCGAATTAGCATATTGCATCCCAAAAAAGTACCCAAAACCACAGGTGGCCATGCGGTGAAGATGACGTTGAACATTCCGATGGTCCATCGCTCGAAGATCGTCTGACCGGACCAGGCAGAGAAGATGGCGAACCTTAAAGGACCAATTTATGTATGACTTAATTACAGTAATCCAAGAGACCGTTACTGTAATATGACGTACCATAATTCAATAATGTAGAGACATATGTTCTTGTAGAAACTGTAGAGGATCACCTTGACGGATCGGTCGAGATTCCACGCTCCGTGGACCTAAATCCATGGTTTTATGAATCTTCCAAAAGAGTGGGTACCAAAAGAAGTCTCCTGAGGAAATGGAATCGAGGGATGGCGTAGTCGGAAGCAGAGGCCGCCTGGAGGCCTTCCTCTCCTGAGATTCCCACTCCCACATTAGCAGCCTAAAGGACTATTTGAGGGAGGGATTACGGTAGGAGGGACCTGGATCATCGCCACGTCGTTGGCTCCATCGCCCACGGCCAGAACCACGTGATCTCCGAGGGAACGCACCATTTCCACCACCTGAAAATTAGAAATAAGTTATTTGGTTAATTAAGCTTGATCCGCCCACAAAGTCTCGCGCTTTCTGGCCAATGATCCGCCCCTTTAAGCTTTTCGCTTCTTTTCTACCTCAGGCCGCTTCCGCTTTTTCTAGTGACCTCAGGCCGCCTTCCGCTTTTTTCTGGCGACCTCAGGCCGCCTTCCGCTTTTTCTTTTAGATAATTTCATAAAATTAATAATAAACAGAGAAAAATTTACCTCCGCCTTCTGCATGGGACTCATTCGACAGCAGACGACAGCCCTACACCTCAGAGCCAGCTCTCCGAAATATTTCCTGGCCTCTCCGACCAACGCGTGCAGGAGGGATTTTCCATCGATTACCATGGCGAACTCCCTGGAAATTTGAATCTCTCTCTCTCTCTCTCTCTCTCTCTAACTCACTTCTCCTCCTCTTCCAATTGCCTCGCTCTGTCGGCAAACTGCTCCAGTTTGCTGTACGTCTCGTCGTAGGTGTACTTGTCGACGATCAGTAATTCCGTGCTGTTGTTGACCAAGGCGCAGGAATGGGCTAAAAATTAGAATTTAGAGGAGAGAGAGAGAGAGAGAGAGAGAGAGAGAGAGACTAACCAATATTGATGGCCGTCTCCCTCTTGTCTCCCGTAAGCATCCACACCCTCATATCGGCTGCCATCAGGGCCTGAATCGTCTCCGGGACGAACTAAAAACGTTATTTTCTATGTTCTAAACAAAGAGATTTTAAATAAAAAATACAACAAAAATAGAAATAAACTACCTCTTGTAGTTTGTCTTCGATGGCGGTGGCTCCTATCATCGTGAGGTCCCTCTCAATCATTTCCGCCGTGTCGGCCAGGGCCTTCTGGCGGCCTTCGATCTTCAGACCGGCTTCCTTGTATTTCGGCGACCAGACTGCGTATTCCGCCTGAAAAATTAAGCAAACTATGATTTTCTTCAATAAAAACTACTAAAACCTATTTATTTTAAAGGGCCGTAACACTTTTTTTTGCTTGGCGCTTTTTGGCAAACAAAAGGCCGCTTGGCCTGCTTTTTGAAAGTTGAAGGCCGCCACGTATGGCCTTAACTTTGAATCCTGCGCGCCCAAATTGGCATGAAAGGGTCGGAGCTTAAAATCGGCCATTTGGATCCTCACTTACATCGTCTATAATCCTCATGGCAAAGCAGAGGGTACGGTATCCGTAGGAGGCGTAGTCTTCCAAGTGGTCCTTCACCGTCTCCAGCGCCTCTTCTGAATCCTTCTTCAGTCTCTCGAAAAGTACCGTATCCTGGATTTAAATATTAAAATCAATTAAAAAGGGACCACTTACAGCTCCTTTGGTGTAGAGTTTGATGGTTCCTTTGGAATCTCGGACGATTACGCTCATTCTCTTTCGGTCACTTGTGAAATCAATCACGTCCAAAATGTCTACCGGCTCGTCATTTCCTTCCTGAAGAGGGTTAATTAGAGAGAGAGAGAGAGAGAGAGAGAGAGAAATAGAGAGAAAGTGAGACGCACCACTTTAATGACCACCCGTTGTGGCTGTCTCGTGTGGAAGACGAATCCCTGGCTGGCGGCTCCCTTCACCAGCGCTCCTTCATCTGGAGAAGAGCCTTGGTAGAGCAACTGAAATCGAGGTAATTTAAGTGATATCTATAAATGAAGGTACCTCTCCGTCCTTGTGCTCTGGAACTACCGTATGACAGACGGCCATCATCATTAGCATCTCGCGTACGTCTCTGCCAGCCTCGGAGTCCTGAAAAAGGTTGATTTAAACCTCAATTGGCAGAGGAAATTGATAGACCAATGTCATTTGTCTCTCGGAAAAACGAGAATAAAACCGCTTTATTCGGATTCTGGCAACCTCAGGCCACTTTCCTTTTTTTGTCTGGCGACCCCAGGCCGCTTCTTCTGGCAACCTCAGGCCGCTTTCCGCTTATTGTAGTAACCTCAGGCCGCTTCCTACGGACCCATTTAACCTCCAACCGCTTTCCGCTTTTTCTGACAACCGCAGGCCGCTTTTCTCCTGCGTGAACAGGCTGGGCCGGCCCAAAAGAACCGCAATGCGAACCTCTCCCTCCCTGCAGGTGTCCATGAGCGATGCGTCCTCGAATTCGTCGTGTTCGTTGTCTCCGAAATTCACGCCGGCCACCGAGACTCGCTTGAATTTCATCACATTCCTCGTCAGAGTTCCCGTCTTGTCACTCATCACGAATTTCACCTGAACAAGCATAGGCTGATTTGCATATTGCAACCGCCTCACCTGCCCCAACTCCTCATTCAAATTTGAAGTCCTGGCTACGGCACAGGAATCGCTATTCTCATCATACATCTCCCGATCGATATTGATGTAGGTAGCCTTAAAAACACGCTCCATTTCTACCGTACCCCTGTCGGTAAACCTGGAAGAATCGCACTATTTCCAGCGTCACTTGCAAACTGATGGGGATGAGGTTGTTGTAGAGGATGAAGAAGGTCAGCACACCCCAGAAGAAGGACGACCGCTTGTCATTCACTGAAACAATCCTTTAAAATCAAGAAAATATAGAAAACTACCGAGAAAGTCGAGGTACCAGGCCTGGGGGAGGTTTCCACTGCGCCAGAGTTCCGCTCCGGCGGCACTGATGAAGGCCAGGGCGACGAGGACGAAAAAGAGGACGATTATACGGTAGTTCGTCTTCACGTCGACAGTTCCACTGGAATGTAGAGTTTAAAAAAGGATAAAAAGAGAAAAAAACCTCTTGAGAGGGGCTGTTTTGGAGTTCATGAGGAGTTTGGCGTCGTGGCCGGTGTAGATGACGGCGCCGAAGGCCCATTGCGTGTTTTTCAGACGGGCGCCGCGGAGCAGGAGCTGGTCGATTCCTGGAAATGGGAAATTCAGTTTAAAGTATTTTTGAAAAAGTTTGGAAATTAAGCCACCGGGTGGGATCGAACTCTGCTCGTTTTATGCAATTTTTTGACACTTAGATAGTTCCCATTAGGGCCGGCCTGAAGTAAATCGGCTGCCCAGCCAGTGGAAACTCCAAATCAGCCAGCCGGCTGCTGGCTGATTTGGGTTTTTTTTCGATGGCGGCTTCCATGTAGTTTGTACTTTGTACCGCGGCGGCCTCAAACACCGTTTTCCCGCCACTCGGGGTGTCATCAGTTCGTTCATCGTGTTCACCTTATCTTTGTTCTCGTTCACCTTATCCTCGTTTTATTCCCCTTTTACTTTTAAATTTGTTTGGCATTTAGTAGAAAACGACTACTACTCTTTGGCTAAACTTCCTGTTCTATCCAATTTAAATAAAATTTTAAAATTGTTTTTAATTCTGAAAAAACCAACCGAAATGCCTCTGTTCTCCCGCGTAATTCAGATTCCCACTGAATTCGTTCACATGTCGACTGGGCAGCTCACATTCAATCTCGGCTGTGAAACGGGCAATTGACTCCAGCGATGTCATCGAGGAAGTCATTTCCAGGGCCTAAAATTGATCATAAAAATAGAAAAGGACTTTTTTAAAGAAAGCTGCCCAGCCTTAAGATCGATTTTTAAAAGCTTCAAATCGATTAAAATCTCCAATCCTCACCTGTTTTATCTTGAGGTTGGTCTCTCCGTCCAGATTCGATGTCTCAATGTAGGCCATTCCCTGGGGCTCACTCGAAGCCACCAGAAGCAGATCCGCTGGGAACATTTGGTCATTTTCTATCCGAAGGATATCTCCCACTTTGACCTGAAAGAAAGGAAAATGGCAAGTTTAAAGGTCTAACTGACATCTTTCCACGATTTCTGCTTCCATTCGCCGTTGACTAGGACGTGGGTGGGGAAGTTGTTCACTTTGTTGTCGGAGCGGCGGCGTTTCTGACGGAGAGAGGGTTAGAGAGAGAGAGAGAGAGAACTCACCAAATCCTCAAAAATCTCCTTCAGGGCGGACACGGCGAGGATGATGAGGAAGGGCACGAGGGTTGTGTATCTACCCGTTGGACTCACATCCGGAATTTGCTGAAAACCCGTTTTCCATTATATTGTTTCTACTATCTTATAATTTTTAAATAATACATATAACATTTTTTAAAAAACTAGAAAACTAACTTGTAATAATGCGATAACAAGGAAGAAGACGTTGTTGTAGCGACGGAACTGCTCGTACAGAAACCGAGGGAGGAAGGACAACGCATTGTATTTACAGGTACTGAAAAAGAGGTATTGATTTTGAAAAATAATACTGAAAGAAGTCTTTCAATTAAAAAAATATTTAATTTTCGAAAAAAATCCAGAAATCTTCCTTCAATTTGTGAAAAAAGTCATTTTTCGTCCAGAAACTCGTTTTCCTTTGTTTTTCCCTGTTATTTGCCCAGTAGCGGAACTTGGTCATTTCTATTATTCATACTCTCATTTTCCGTCGGAAGCGCGTAGTCAGCCAGCCGGCTGGTTTGATATAAACAACCGGCTGTCATCACAACTGAACAGTCAGCCGACTGGCACTAATAATGAATTTTCACGGTCTGGGTGGTGAAATAACTTCTGGCAGGCCGGGATTAGAACCAACCAGGTGTCAAAAAAATGGCAGGAAAACGACCAGGGTTCGATCCCACCCAGTGACCTTATTTTTATAAGGTCCGAGCCGGCGCAGGACTTAAAGAAAGGATAACCTACGAATTTCAACCGTAATGGCTCGTGTAATATTCACACAAACGGTTGTTCAAATATTGACAACCGGCTGTCTCTAAAACGTCATTTCCGCCGCAAATATGGATTTTTTTGTATTTTCCTATTATTTAAACCATTTTCGGGTTTTTTTAAAAATTTAAGTTTGATTTTTACCTAATTTTATTTGAGCAGAACTTCTGATGTTGTGGGTGGCCGCGGTGGTCGAGCGGCGCCGCTCCGATATGTATCCGCCGCAGTGACGCCACGGGCTGTGGCATCTCCGGAGGGAGAAACCTGAATTATCCGTTTTTTATTTAATTTAATTATGTAATATAGATAAAATAGAAAGAAAGGAGAGGAAATGGGTACAAAACACAAGGGAGTCACAAAAACAGGAACGATTTTGATAAGGAAAGGGGGATTGTGACGAAGCAAAAGGGGGTTTGGCAACCAAAGACCGCTTGACTTGTTTTTGGCAACTAAAATATGTGTCCCAGTATTCCAACACAAAGAAGAAGCAAAGAATGCGCTGGATATGCGATTTCCTGGTGGGCGGATGACCGAAAGGGAGAAAAAACGAACAGATGACGCCCGCCGCCCGTCAATAATAAACAGCACGGCTCCAATTTTTGTTTCAACAACGCCCATGAATTAGCTTGGCTCAAATCACACAGAAACCAGTGAAAAATAGAGAAAAATGGAGACTGAAGCGGAAAAATAACAAAGTTCGACACAGTGAACCGTTGGAAAATTAGTGCCACCCGGGTGGCAGCAAGACCCAAAAATGTAATTTTTTTTTAGAATTATCTGGTCAACTGAAAGACTTAAATTGTCTTAAAACTTAAATAAACACTTTTAATTAAAATATATATAAATAAAAGTAGAGTGCCTAACGCCCGGTGTGGCGTGGGTATCGTTATCGAGGCTCACACACAAAACCTTATCGAATGGGCTGGAGGAGAGAGATTGTGCCAGTATTAATGATGTACTTCGTTTTTAATTGGAAATTCGGTTTATTAATTTAAAAAAATAGCCAATAGGGTTACTTTGCCGCATTCTATCATGTCGGAAAACGGCCAGGGTTCGATCCCAGTTGGGAATCGAACCCTGACCGTATTCCGCATTTCAATTTTTGGGTTTTATATATAAGTAAACTTTAAAAAGGCACTTAAATAGACGAGGTAGTGTAAAAAACGCATCTTCTTCTCAGATCAATGTTTCCCACGGCGGCTTGAAAGAATAATGGCATATTCTCACGAGCAGTTCGAAGCTTCCAAACGCCTTTGAATGCCGTTTTCGTTAATTTCCAGACAAACAATCTCTCCTTTTTTAGGAAAAGGAAAGTA
Organism: Oscheius sp. G VE-2021; assembly: GCA_022343465.1. Lineage (NCBI taxonomy): Eukaryota > Metazoa > Nematoda > Chromadorea > Rhabditida > Rhabditidae > Oscheius > Oscheius sp. G VE-2021. The sequence goes on along the minus strand of JAJQXH010000038.1, from coordinate 330,136 downwards.
AAAGTCCAGTTCTTCTATGAATCAACGATCGGCGGCGTTTTCGACAACAAGCGGGTGTAAAATCGTCCTTGTGTTGTTAAAAGTGCGAAAGTGAAAGTGAAAAGTGACAGTCGGCTGGTTGTAATAAAAATTTCAAATTTGTGTTTATTTTATATTTTCATGTCTCATTCTGTTTTTAAAAAAAAGAATGAAGGAACGTTAAATAAATGAAACGCCATTAAAAGTTTTAAAAAAAGTAATTAGCAATTTTCAAAAACAAAATTGAAGTTTGGGAGAATGGTCCCGCCGCGATCTCATGAAAATCCATTTGGAAGAATTGTTTCGTTTCAATATTTGAAGGTTTAGGCAAATATGCGAAGAAATAACCTAAATACTCATTAAAATGTTAATGCGTAAGTGGCTGAAACATCTTATTTTATTAATAAAAACGGTTTTAATGAAAAAGTAGGAATTTTTTAAAGTGCGTTTGATTCCGCCCAGCCACTCGATTCCTTGCGAATTCTTCAAACATCGCGTGACGAATCCTCTGATTCATCAGTTTATTGAATGCAATTCTTGAAAGAAAGCCATGAAATGCAGGTGAACATAGCGGGAGGCCAATTAAATCACGGAAAGAACAGCTGAAGAGGTGTGGTTAAATCGATTTTAGAGGAAAATACCAGTCAATGGCTTGACGGAGAGGGAGTAAACAGAACGACAAGAGAAAATGAACGGAACGGCGCTGATTTATGGCGGAAAACAGGGAAAAGAAGGAAACTTTGGACGAAGAGACAAGGTCAAGGGAGAAAAAGGAGGGTTTGGGGAGAATTTAGCGACAACCGACTGGTTTCAGCTGGAAATACATAGAAAAAGGATGATTTTGGAAATAAAACAACAAAAATAGAATAAAATAGAGAGGAAATTACAAGAAATGGTGACAGACGGATTGCACGAAAGGCGGAAGTCGGTGTGAGAAAAAGTGTTTGCATACCGCGCGAGGGAGCAAAAGGTCGTTTGAAAAACAGATTTTTGAGTGGAAAACTGGAAAAATTTAAGAGAAAAGACTAAGTAAAAGAATGAAATCAAGTTGGGTCGAAGAGGGAGAGAGAGAGAGAGAGAGAGAGAGGCAGAGAGAGGCAGAGAGATAGATAGACATATAGACAGAGAGATGAAAAATAACCAGATTCCCCGTTTTCGTAACTTTTTCGACGAATAAAAGATGACCTTCCTAGTTGAAAATAGTGCCTGACCGAAGGGCAAAGGAGCGAATGACTGACGAGAGTGACTCAGCGGGTAAATACGACGAATCACTGACCATAAAGAATCGTTTTTGAAGATCGCAATGATAAAAATGTAGACAGAAACTATCGGCCCAAGAATCACGTTCTGTGGTTGCATCGGCGGGAAGCGACGAGCGGAACAGAAAGAGACCTGGGCAAAATAGCCCCTGAGAACCGGATCTCCCGGTGCTACGCTGCCAAACGATTCGGCGGAGATTTTGGATTGCGGTTGTTAGCTGAGAGATAAAGAGAGAGAGAGAGAGAGAGAGAGAGAGAGCGAGAGAGAGCGAGAGAGAGAGAGTGAGTGAGTGAGTGAGTGAGTGAGTGAGTGAGTGAGTGAGTGAGTGAGTGAGTGAGTGAGTGAGTGAGTGAGTGAGTGAGTGAGTGAGTGAGTGAGTGAGTGAGTGTGTGTGTGTGTGTGAGAGAGAGAGAGAGCGAGTGAGCGAATGAATCAATGAAACGTGTCGAAATGGAGTAGTTTTTTGGCGATGGCCTCTGCTGACCATAAACGGCAGTTGACCTTCGACGAGGCGGAAAGACCTCGACTCGACAGATTTGAATGTTCGATATGTCCCGAATACGAATTGTGGCGTTGGTTGTCAAAAAACTAACTAGATTATAGAGAAGCGGAGGAATCGATAGGGGCCGAAGCTGAAATTTCAGCGCTTAGAGTGATAAAAATGCAATGAGACGAGATTCTCTCTCTATTTGAAAATCTGTTGCCTTCCTTCTATATTTTCTTTAAAGAAATTTATCAAGTTTTTACCAAACTTTAATTTTATTCCTAATTAAAAGAACAATTAATTAAATTGGTAGCTTCAATTGAAAGTTAATTGTGCGTGAGCGCCGAAAGGTCGTGGTAATGCCGAGCGAGAATACGCAATAAATGTTTACTTTAACATTGCGTACAATGCATTGCCCCACACGCTTTTTCGAACAAAGATCTCTTTTTGAAGCATCCAGCTAGACCCTTGGAAGTTGCTCATTTTCAGATTTCAAAAAAATTTAAATTTAATGCTGAAAAACAATTTCAGAGCGAAATTTTTTTTTAAAATGCGAAAAATAGTGGTTTTACGTTGGTTCTCGTAGTTCGCCCGCTGCTTAACAGGTATTTTTTTTGTTTCGAAAATTACGTCATCGGGGGGGGGGGGGGGGGGTATAAAAGGGGCAGTTTGGCCCTGCGGTCTCATTCGAAAACATGTCTCCACCGACTAAACCCGCTCTTTTCTCCTCTCCTCTCTTCGAATTTGAAAATCCTCTTGAAAAAAGAGAAAATTATCTTATTCGAATCGACTTCAACAACATCCGCCTACTCAAATCAGCCAATTTACCCCCTTATTTGGCCCTAAAAAGTTTCCTCAACCGAATTATTCTATTTTTCATTTCGAAATACAATTTCGGAATGGAAGAAACGCTATTTTCCGTAACTTTTCGCCACCCAGAAATCCTTGAATCAGGGGAATTCAGCCTTTCTTTTGGAAGTTTCGAGGAAATCAATGGAGAGGTCATTCTGGATGAAATCTACAAAAGGGTCCCGACTGGAAAGAAAATGGATCTACGGAAATCCTTCAGCGTCACAATCTACGTCCTGAATCTGCTGGCCTACGACTTTATCAAGGAACGACGAGAGAAAAAGTTAGAGAAGAAGATGATAGGAAAGTTAAAAATGAAAATTGTAGGCGAAAAATAAGATTTAAAAAAATGTAAATTTTAATTTTTTAATAAAAATTTTAAAAAATGAGATTTAAAAATGAGCACGGGTAATGCAGTGTCGGCCGGCTCCCCCCGCTTGACCCGTTTACCAGACAAACATCGGTGAGTTCGGATCCGCCCCAGGTAAAAATTTTAAACACTTATGAACACTTGAAATGCACTCTACTATGACAACAGAAACATTTTTTATCCCTTTACAAGTATTTATAAAGGAAAGAAACAAGTCTGACACGGTGCGGATCCGAGCCCTCGATGGTTTTTTGGTAAACGGGCCGGCCCTGACCTGAGCCACCCTTGAACATGTGTGTACGTGTACGTGTGTATGTTTGTGTGTACATCTTTTTCTTGTCAATCAATGTTTGTCGATCAACCACTAAAACTACGGGTCAATTAATAAATAGCGGGATTTGATGGGACCTGTGGTCCGCTCTGAAACCTGTGGTCCGTGGGATGTGTGGTCCATGGGATGTGTGGTCCAGAAACCTGTGGTCCATGGTACCTGTGGTCCGTGGGACCTGTGGTCCAGGAACCTGGGGTCCAGGGATGTGTGGTCCAATTCAGAAACAAGGCTATTTAGGCAATATTCTTGGCAGAAATTAACGCAAATTCGTTGGGCGATGGTTATACTTGTAATATCCATTTTCAGTAGGAAGTAGCCAATATAATCGCTAGTTAGACTGTTGAAAAATCTCTCTTTATAATTAAAAATCGCAAAAAAATATTTTTTGAGGTAACAGTCGAAAGATTATAAAAATTCAATGGGAAATCATACTTGCGATTTCATTTTCGAATGTAAAAACACGTTAGTAACAATACGAATTTGCGTTTGCGATAAATAGCGCAAAGAATCTGGTCAATATCTCCTTTTTTCTAAATTGGACCACACATCCCTGGACCACAGGTCCCACAGACCACAGGTATCATGGACCACAGGTCCCCGGACCACAGGTTTCAGAGCGGACCACAGGTCCCATCAAATCCCGCTATTTATTAATTGACCCAAAACTACCTCCATAACTCCTTACCATTTTCATTTTTGCTTTTTAAACTTTTTATTTGAATTTTTATTTTAAAAACTACATACTATTACTATAAACGGTGAAAATAGTCTCTTTACAGTAAACTGTAAAGACTTTACTGCTCATCAGAGGCTTCAGAATCCTCTTCTAGCTCTTCCTTGATTTCCGAGGCGTAGACGAAGGTCTGTTCGTGGTAGAGGTAGAATGAGACGTCGAAGGGCTGGCAGAGATCGATTAAATTTCCGGCTGGGATCAGTTTTGAGATTTTAGCCACGAGGACTTCTCCACAGAAGTTTTCGCGATTCCCATTGAAATCGAATTCAAATTTGCCAGTTTCAGGAATGCTTGGATGAGAGAAAACAATCCTAAATTGTGTGTTTTCGTAGCCTGCGTCGTATTTAGCCAAGAACTTCTGAATTGTTTCGTTTATGCATCTGGAAAGGGACAAATCTGCGCGAAGAGTGCAATTTTGATCAAAGTAAACGCCTTTCAGATGGATGCAAGCGGAATAGGATTCAGAAGCTTCGAAGGCCATGGGAGGCTGGTAGGTGATTGGGAGAGAGGGAGAGAAAGCAACCGCACGCGTGTCGGACATGGTTGTAAATGACCGGTGGCATCGGAACCGGTGGTATTTATACCCGCCAGCCTGCGGCGCCAGGTGATGTCATCGAGGTCATAATAAATCAATGACGCCGAAACAATTGGTCAAAGCAGCCGGAGGAAGCAACTAACAGCTGACCGGATATCAACTAAGGAAGCAATAGAGATTGGACTCGGCCGGGAATCGAACCCTGAAGTGATGGGTGGCAAGCAAAGAACTTACCTCTGCGCCACTCTGTTGATTCGGCAGGGGGGTTGACTGCCCTTTATATACTCGCAAATGTTCTGATTTTTAAATTTTTGAATAAAATAATCATTATATACATTAATCGAAAGCTCTCGATGAGAGGAGTACAACGGTGACGGTGACTAATACGCACCGCGTGTGACGCGCGCGCGTGACACAAAAAATAATAAATGTTTTTAAACTTTGATTTAAAAAATGGGTGTCAATCGAATCCTCTCGACGAGAGGAGTTCCATGTTGGGGTTGGCCAATGCGTGACGCGCGGGCGGGGGCAAAAATCAATAGTTTTACACTTTTGTAATAGTGGGTATCAATCGAAAGCTGTAGATGAGAGGAATTCAAAGGTTAAGGTAGTTCCGCCGCGCGTGACGCCAATTTTCGTTAACTTTAATTTCAAAAAGGCAAATAATGGATTCCAAGCTTATATTTTCAATGATAATTATGTTCCAAAATACTTATTTTTCAAATTGGAACAAAAAGGAAATTACTTTTCAAACCTGGACCTGCAACCTTCAAATTTTTCAGTTATTATTCGCACAGCAACATCAATTAAACCACTATAAACACAAGTTACAAATGTTTTGTAAGAAATAGACAATCATAGGTCAATCAATTACTATTCGTTATTTTAAAAACACTTCATAAAAATCAGAAAAAAAACAGGTTTTGTTCCCTGGAATCCAATTTATCGCCGAAATTACCTGGAAAGCTTGGAAAACTCCACCAGATATAGGAATATGAGTGTAATTTTTTTAAATCCTTGTTTTGAATTAGAAGCCTTCTGTAAATTCATTCTTCGTCATCTATAAATTTCCTTTGTATTTCAATGTTATTAAAAACTATTTTCAAAAAAGTTGTTATTGATAAAGAAAAGACCCTGAAAGGTTAAAAATAAAAGCTTGAAATACATCACTTGCCTTTTTTGAAATTTGAAGCTGAAGAAAATATAAAAGACCTAATTCGATGGGAAATGAAGGGAAAATGAGTTAATGGAAATTTAGCATAATCAAATTAGAAAAATCAATTAGGAGAACACCGGAAATTCCATTATTCCAACACTTTTAATTAGCATTAAAACTTCATTTCTACAAGAACACTTTAAAGTTTCGGTTGGAAAGGAATTGGGATAAATTTGTGAAGAAATTCTGTGTTGCCTTTTGGCAGCCGGACAAGGTTTGTGTTCCACTTTACTTTTAAATGAGCATTTTCAGGAGAGACCGAATTTATCGAGCGTCAGAGATTCAGCCACAACACTCCGCCATTTCAGCCTTTGTAAGTGATCCCTTCAAACAACTTCCCTTAAGCGTTGCTAAAATTATGAATCAAATTGATCTTGTTGTTTTAAATTGAACTTTCTATGGAAATGCTCAAAAATTACACAACTGAAATCAAAGATAGCACCAATTAATGGATCGGTTTCAGCATTTTCTACAGTCCAATTATGGATGACTCAGCCTATCGCTCTCATCTTTTTCTTCGCGGCGTGTTTATTTATCGCAACCTTTTTCCTCTTCCTCCAACTATTCTGTGGAAAAAAGATAAAACAAGTATCCTCAAAGAAGGTATCAACTACTTACTGTTCACCTAAAGTATTACCGTACTCTTTAGAAAAGAAATTCTTGAAAAAGAAAAAAGAAATTTTTCGCACAAAATCGGACCTAATGACACGGGGCATAGAAATCAGATGAATATCAAACGATTATGTGAACGCTTTCTGATCATGGCCATTCTAATTGAACTACCTCCTGTCGTCGGAGGTTTTTGTTCCATTTCACGTTTAAACAGGTAGTTTTAGGGACAGCTATTGGCAGAAATATGGCGGAAACTGCTGAGAGTGTAGTTCCACCTACACTAAGGTTAGTAAGCCAGCCTTCGCATCAACGATTCATCTTTAGGCCTTTGTTCAAACACTGCGATGATCAGTTTGTTAGGAGCCAGTGCAGCACTGAACATATTTCTCATAATTCTTCTCATTTGGGCAACCTTTAGGAAACAAAGTAACGGGAAAATATGGCATGATTGGAATGTGGTCACATTTTTAATACCTTGGGCCCCTTACCATTAAACCATGGATGGAGTTTAAAAGCACACTCACTCCCTCACTCACTCACTTACTCACGCTCATGACATACAATTTTTATTTATCTAGTTCCATTTGTACAAATAATATCAAAAGAACTTGGGTATGTACAATACACGCATTCGAGAGACTAGGGAGATTGGGAGATCAATTGCAGCAACTACGACGGGATTTTTCTTCTTCTTCTATGATGTTGTCATTCAGTTCGGAGAGCTCTGAAAGTGTCTGTATCTCTCTCTCTCTCTCCTCTCTCTCTCTCTCTCTCTCTCTCTCTCTCTCTCTCTCTCTCTTCTCTCTCTCTCTACTTACTAATCGGAGCCGAAACAGACTTCTTATGTTGTGGATACGGTAAATGAGCCACACATTGAAACAACTAAACTTCAAAGTTTCAGTATTTCTACCCAAAACACCGACCTCATCAATGTTTTCACCAGTTTTAGCCGAAGTTTCAATGTACATTGCATTGTAGTCCTTCATCATAGTGACGATCGTAGCATTTGACACTTTTCTAAACGAAAGTTCCTTTAAATAGGAATTTAAATACCTGGTTGTCTTCAGATCGCATTTGTTTCCAACCAGCAACACTCGGGTGTCATCGCCACGTTCCCTTTCCACGTAACGAACCCAGCGAACGATTTGCTCCATTGCGTTTGGTTCTGAAATTTAAAATTTAGGGAATTAACGACGTTTTGTTCTAAATATAAAGACTTTTCTTAAATTACTTAATCATAAGTATAAAAATGAAGTAAAAAACCAACGAGTGAGGTCGAAAACTATGAGTGCCACTTCAGCCTCTCGAATGTAGGCGGGGCACAGTTGACGGAACCTCTCCTGCCCGGCAGTGTCCCATAATTGAAGTCGAATTGACTGAAAAACGCAGTTTCAAGGAAAAATTTCCGAATTTGGCATCGAAATACTGTTTCACAATCGAATGCCATGTTTTCTCGATTGCAGCTGTTCCCAACACTCCAGCGGTCATATTTCACTGATAAAAAGTCACAGGACGCCGGCAGAAGGGGACAACTTGCGTGAACGCTTTTCTTATCGCGGAAGTGATCGCAAATGACCGAATGACGCGTTGCAGGATTCGTCCTGCAATATCAACTACACGCCGCACTGAGCGTGTCTGCGTGGCCGAGTGGTCCAGTGGTATGATTCTCGCTTAGGGTGCGAGAGGTCCCGGGATCGATCCCCGGCTCGGCCCAATGTTTTGCTTTATTTGTAATTAATTGTATTATATTTGTAAAACACACCGTTCGATCGTCCAATTTGTAGTTTTTGTGTCTGAAGTCGATTCCGATCGTGGCCTGGATGGCGTCTTCAAAAGAGTCGTCGAAAAAACGCATCAAAACAGCAGTTTTACCAACTAAAACAAGGAAATTGAAAAATTACACACTTAGGGGGTTACCTCCAGTATCACCAAGCATCACTACTTTGACACTGTTCGATCTATCTCTTCCGCTATCTTTTCCATTTGAAGGATTTGCAGATCCATTTTTGATTTTGTGAGGAGGCATTCTGGAAACGATTGTCTTGAAGGCGACAGAGAGAAAGAGAGAGAGAGAGAGAGAGAGAGAGAGAGAGAGAAAGAGAGAGAGAGATAAATAGAAACCCCCATAAATTCGAAAACGGGCGTGCAGTTGTTAATCTGTTGTGTTAACTGACGGGCACTGGCGCCTCCGGTGAGATAAGGAGGAAAGTCAGCCCCCTTGTCGTCGCCGGTCACAAACAAAAATATTTGCTCTTTTAATCGAAAGGCGAACACACCAAATTTAGATTCCCATGAATCACTGATTTCAGAAAAGGGTTGATTTCGATGAAAATATTTAGGTGCCGCTAAAAGAGAGTCGAAGGAAGAGGAGAAATGCGTTCTGGGGAAAACAAAAACATTGACGTGACACATCTTTTGAAAGAATGGAAGAGAAAAGAGTCGGCGTTTTGAAACCCCCGAAAGTAATAGTAGGTTGTTCCTTGAGGACTACCCAATTGGGGAGGCATAAGTGCAGGTTTCAGGCGCCCAAACATGTAATTTTGTGTAAAGTTACACAGCTGTCTGAGAGGAGAAAATATCAAAAGGTATAGTTTGATTGGCTGTGTTTTAGTGAGGGAAATGGTGAAAAGTGGCATGAAAACAATGGGTTTTGAAGAGGAGAGTCAATATTGACAACCAGTTGGGGATAGTCTGTTTTGTGATCTTCGATCGGGCGGCGGTGGATTTTCGGTGGCGGATTATGGAATAGAATGCATAGAAAGGGAAAGAGATTGAAAATAGGAAAGAGAGAGAGAGAGAGGCGGATAAAAGAGAATAGAGACGGGCTTTCCCAGGCGGATTTCAAAGAGAAGCGCCCTCGTGTTGAATTGAATACGACCCTTCAGACGGCCATTCGAGACGAAGAGACAGCTAAATCCGGCGAGTAGGCCTAAATGAGCAGAGAGCGGATGCAGGATTCTACATTCATACGAGAGACTCCTCTCTTTCTATGTTCAAAACCATTAGGCCAATATTCTTTCCATGTCTTCAAATGCTGAATTGTGGATACCACCGATTTACATTTCGGGTAAAAACAGTTACCCGCAGTGTCACCGTTAGCGATTCTGCGTCCCAATGTCCATAATTTTCACGGGCTAGGGCAGCCAGGATTTTGAGTCAGCAGTGAGTGAGTGTGTATGTGCGTGTGAGTGTGTGTGGAACAAAGAAAGAAAGAGGGAGAGATGGAGACAGATTTCCCATTTGGAAGCGTTGGAAATTGGAATAAATCGACGAGTGACGGAAGTTCGCGTGGCAATCATTTTCCCTGCTTTCCCTCCCCAGAGTGGTCACCCTTCCATTAATAGTAAGCCACACTTGTATTTTGGTGGTGGCCCTGCAGAAGCAGCTGGATGACTCTCAGAAGACGGACGCCGTGGGAATCGACAACTTTGTCGATGTGAACGCAAACCTTCTCTTCCTCGCTAAGGAGTTCAGCCTGCCCTTCGACAACATCATGAAACATGTAAGTTTAGAGAGAGAGAGAGAGAGAGAGAGAGAGAGAAACTTTTCAATCCGGTTTTCCAGCTCGGCGTCAGGGATTCGCTGACTTTCTACAGTACCTGCAAGGCCATGTGGATGAAGGGACAGGAGCCACAGAACGCGATTCCCTGCGAGATGGACATGTCCACAGCATACGCCTACGACAATCATTGGCAGGACGGGACTTGGAAGTATACGCTGAAGCACGAAGTGAGGTACCGTGGAAAGGCCATGATGACGGCGGACATCATCAATATGAGCAAGGCCAACCTCAAAACGTCCATCAGAAAACTGGCAATTTACTGGGAGGATGAAGACGCCGCCGCTCGTGTGAAATTCGAGTCCACGCGCAGTCTCCTCGAACTGCTCAAGGTTGCAAAGGTCTACCGAATGCACGGCGAGGGGACGTGTATGGGTCAGTTCATCGGAGAGTGGATGCAGGTAATTGAATCCATAGAAAATTGGAGAGTTCTTCTTAAGAAATTCAAGGTGGAGGACTTGACTGGCCGTCTTCTTGTTGGACTGAGGATCCCCGGCGGTGGAGTGAGAACAACCTCCCATTTCTCTTTCAAAGACCAGTTTCAGTTGAAGAGTATGAATGTGAATTTGTGTGACGAGGATGTACCTGATGCCATGGAATTCATCTCTTCTCACGCGGTGGCGGATGTGAAATTCATGAACAATGCCCCTATTCCCGTGGATATGCTGAAGAATCTTCTTACGGTTGGTTTCTTACTCAAGATTTCATAGAAAGGGTTTCAATTGATGGACTTTTGTTCAGAAATGGATCGACGGAGAGATGGACATCGGTCGGTGGGAGATGAGAGTGCCGAACGAGGAGGAACACACCAGCGCCATGCTCCAAGGCCTTCTGAGAAGCGAGAAGACCAAGATCTACTTGAGGGTCTTCCCCAAGTACCAGAGCATCCAGAGGAAGAGGGACGGAGTCTGCATCGACATAGGATTCAAGAAGGAGGAAGTCACGGAGGAGGAGGACTTAGAGCTGGGCGATGTCGTGAAAGGCCAGGTCGTTTCGAGGATCAAAATCGCCCAGGTGTAGACATACTGACTGCGAATAAATCTGCTACCGCAACTATCTATTCTTCCACTTGTTTAACAAATAGTAAACTGGAACTGTAGAATCCAGGGGATCTTCAGAATTGCACTTACTTAGACTTTCATCTACTCTTTCTCTGCTTTCAGCAGATTATGATGATCTCCATGTAAAAGAAGAGGGTTGTATACCACCTTGCCCCATTTGCATTCCAAACATGTTTCCTTTTTTCCTTATACTTCCTACTCATCCTCCTTGTCTCTCTCACTGAAAACACAGAGAACGACTAGGTTTCCTGAACCTGCCCTTTCTTCTCGGAAGACCCTCTTTCTCTTCTCTATTTCACCCTTATTATCCCTTTCTCCTCATTTGCATTCCTCATTATAGAACTTCTAGAACTCCTCACGTTTTCAAATGAGCCCTGGGTCTCCTGATTTGCATTCCTCCCCTTCTCCCTCCCTCCTCCTCGGAATCCCCGTGCGTGTGCCCGTGACGCTGCGTCATTTGTAGTATAAAAGCCCCTGCCTGGCCCTTTCCCCCATTCTCTCTCGTCTCCGATGGCCGACAAGGCTTGCTACATGGGTGCCGGAGGCTACGGAAGCGGCTACATCAACGGAGCTTCGAACACCGGCTACGCTCGCGAGGACTACGCCTACGGTAGAAGCAGCAGCGGAGGAAGCAGCAACACCGGAGCCTCTGCTGGAAGCCAGCCCTCCGGAGGATCCTCCACTCCTGGAGTCTTCAAGCCACGCACCGACCAGTCCTGCTACCTCGGACCCAACTAGAACACAATAAACCAAGAGCTGCCGGAAATACAGATTTTTGTATTGTGTTCTTCATTTATAGTTTGTTTTTCTTCTTCAAGTTGTAATCGTGTCTGTTGTTGACCCTAGAAAGAGATCCAGGAATGGCACTCGCCAAAAATACAGATCAATCAAGACAATGTAAACACTTTATCTGCGTTAAATGTACAATTGTGTAAAATCCCTATTATTGCATACAATTATGGAAAGGCAGTATATGGAAGTGTGAATCTAGAAGTCCAACTGCTCTTCTCCCCGTCTCCTCATCACGGCTTGCAGTACAAGTCCGGCCGAAATGGCGAGCAAAGCCATCAGGACCAGATCCCAGGAGGTGCCCAGGACGGAATCCAGGAATTCGAATCCAGCCCACTGAAATCACAAGAATCGGGTTAGATTTCCGGGAATATCTACCTGATTTATGGCTTCGACGTAGAACTTCAACTGTAGATTCATCAGAGCCAGGTGGACGGGGGCGTAGGCGTCTGCGCTCTCTTCGGCCGCCTTGTCGTAGTATCGCTTGGCAATGTGGAGGTCCTGAAGGAAGGAAATTATGCAATTGAGAAGGAAAGAAGATGCTCTAAGTGGACCGAAACACCCGCCTTTGGCACTCCCTGGCCCTGTTCGTACATGTATCCCAGATTGAACATCGACTGGGCTGAGCGGTGACGCTCCGCCGCCTTCTCGTAGTGTCTAACCGCCTGAAACCTAATAGCTAAGGCCTTAAGTGACCCTAAACTGACCGATTTGTAGTCATTTCCCACTCCCTGGCCGTAGTAGTAGTAATCCCCCACTTTGACTCGTGCCACCACCTGGTCCTGGTTGGCCGCCCTCAGCCACTGCTCCAGGGCACGGGAGAAGGTCTCATTTCTGGAGACGGCAGGTGTGATCAAAGCTGGAGAATGAGGATTACGGTAGGCAGGGGAAGGTACCTGCGTCCAGCAGATGGGCGTAGTTCGTCTGGGCCGGTTCGTAGCCCAAATCGGCGAGGAAGAGGTACTTCAGGGCCGCTTCGTCCGATCGACCGCTCTGGAAATGGAGGGAGGGGTTAAGAGCGACATGAATGTGCAAAGGGGGTGTGGTTTAGTTGACTATGTTCACGGCAGCCAGCAACAAGGCTCCGCCACTTGAACCTGTTTCTTTCAAAGGGCAAGTTTAAGTCCTAAACTTTGAATTTACCCTGTGGTCCACGTATGCCTCCGTGAGCCTCTCCGCCCATCGTCCTCTCTCGGCCACATTCTTGAAGAGTTCGGCGGCGATGGGGCAGGACAGCAGCACTCCTATTCCTAAAAGAGGCTTCTGAGAGAGAGAGAGAGAGAGAGAGAGAGAGAGAGAGAGAGACCCACCTGCCTCGTGCATAATCCCCAGATTGTACCAGGCCAGCACCTGGGAATTCTTGGCCGCCATCTGAAAGTACTTGAAGGCCGACTTCATGTCCCTCTCCACTCCGAATCCCTCTGAAGAAAGAGATTACTGTAGATTACGGTAGTTGGCCCACTGATGTACATTCCTCCCAGGAAGAGCTGGCCCTCTCCCTCTCCCTGATCGGCTGCCAGTCGGAAGAGTTTGGCTGCCTTGAAGTGGTCCACTCGGACTCCGTCGCCCTGTAGGTACATCACTCCGAGGCCAGTGTAGGCGAGGGGGAGTTTCTGAAGAAACGGATTATATTTCTTTCTCTCTCTCTTTCTCTCACCTTCTCAGCCGCCTGTAGGAATAGCTTGAATGCGGTCGCATTATTCTGCGGCGTGGCGTGTGTCCCGTCGAGATACATCTTCCCCAGTTCGACCGCTGCCTCCGCGTGTCCGCTCTCGGCCGCCAAGTGGAGGTACTTCTGCGCCTCTTTGAAGTCCTGCTGAATCCCTCTGTTGCCGATGAGGTGCAGCCGACCCATTGCGTACTGAAACAGAGGCCATTCAATTCACAATCCATCTCTTACCTGGGCCTCGGGGTCATTCTTCGAGGAAGAGAGGAAGCGGTAGTAGTCCAGGTGGTTCTGCTCCAGCACTGGCGGCAATTCCTTCCCGTTCGGGCGGCGTATCTGCAATTACAGCCCGTTCCAGTCGCTTGTAACATGAAATAATTTAAATTCCTACCTTTCCGTCTGTGAGATGAATCCGATGGCTTGCTACCCCACCGGAGAATGTGATTCTATCGGCGACGGCGAAAGCGGCGTCTTTGAAGTAGTGCAACGCAGTGGGGCAATGACGAGGGACTCCGACGCCGAAGAGGTAGCGATAGCCCTGGAATTGAGGAGTACGGTAAGCGACTGACAATCATTAGGACGTAATTTATCGTATTAACGGTAATGCATATTTTAGGAGGGAAAAAACGAACCATGGCCATCTTCGCCAGCGGACTGCCTCCCATGGCGGCAAAGGAGTAGTGCAGATGCGCCTTCGCTCGATCCCTCTCCACTCCCAATCCAGCGGAATACATAAATCCTAGTCCTAAATTAGCCATATTGCACACGAAACCAGGAAATTTTACCCAAATTGGCATCGGCGGATCCATTCGCCGCGAGTTCCGTGAAGATCTTCTTAGCCTCGTCCGGCGCGAAACTGGCCCAATCTCCGAACAAATAGGCGAATCCTGAGCGAATAGCCTTCGGAAGTGGGTAAACCCCGTCCTACCGATTAATTTCTTGGCGTCTGGGTGGCCCAGCTGGGCGGCCTGGTCGATCAGGCGGTAGGCGGCCTTTTTCTCCTCCTCTCCGTAGCCGTATCCCTTCCTGAGGGACTTCAGCGCCTGTTCGTAGAGCTTCCCGCCCTTGTTCTCACTGAAATAGGGATTTAAGTGCAAAATGCAGGAAAAACTGACTGAGACGGCCGTTCGTCGACAAATTCGTCGCCAGGGGAGAGCGTGGCTTCGGCGGGAGGAGCCAGAGACGAGGGAGGAGGGAAGGGCAGTAGGTCGTCGAGAGACACTCCCACGGATCCTGTAAATTGAATTATTGCAATTATTTCCATGAAACAAAATCGTTAAATTAACGGGCTAAATTGACCGGTCGACCCTAAAACCTTTTCAGCCGCTATTTTAGGAAATTCCTGAATGTGCCCTTAAAACCTACCGAAATCGAAGGCCTCCTTCGGTTCATCCTCAGAAGCCAACAGGACGGAAGTCTTTTTCTTCTCTCTGAGGCGTTCCGGGTGTCCTATACAGGGCGAGCAGAGTGCCAGAAGGAGGGCGCAAATCGGCAGCCCGTACATCTGCCGCATTGCGACTGGATCTAAAGATAGAGCATTTTTAAAAGGAAGAAAAATGCCTATAAAACCAAGCTTTAAAACCCAAGAAATATTGCAAACTTTCAATGCCAAATTAGTGGTTTTAAATCGAATCGTCACTATTCGTTTCAGGACCTTTACTAAATGGCGTAATTTGAAGCATTAGTTTGAAAGTATTCTTTTGAGTACTCCGTACTTTTCTCAGTTTAAAAACGGTTTTTAAACTTTATCTACCATTATTATTTGGTCAATTTAGCATTTAATAAAATATAAATTTTGCAGAAATGGCGTCCGTCCCCTTGGCGTCCTCTGTGAAATGCGAGAGCTGCGGAGGAGTGGAGAAAACGCCTGCGGATAAGTTCTTCCCTCATTGCAGCAACATGACCTGCTCCGAATACGGCCGCATCATACTTCCTCCGATCGAACCTGGAAAGAAGTGAGTTCTTCCCATTTCCAGCGTCTCTGTCTACTTGACCGCGTCTATTGATCGTGACATTTGGGCTAAATCGATCGATGTGAATGGTTTTTTTCTCTCGTGAAACTTGATTTTAACATTGAATATTGGGTGATCTTTCAGATACGTGAGGATCCACTGCAATTCGGTCAAGTACTTATGCGTGCCGGCCAAAACCCTTGAAATCACGTGTTGCGGAGTCATCCACGCCATCGGTATTCTTTTTATACTTAAAAAAAAAGAAAATTGTTCAGATAGCATCTTTGTCGAGGTTCGCAACAAGCAGAACGTCTGCGGATCGATTCCCGACACGGATTTTATCAAACGCCGTCGTCAGGAGCTTCGAGCTGCCAGGTATTCCAATGTTCGGTCTAAACACAGTTATGGCAGGGAGTTGGCTTCGAAGTATAAGAAGCTCTACCTTCAGAAGACAGAAGTGTTGTCCACAGAGACTAGCAGGAAAGAGGAGTTGGAGCGACGTAAGTTTTCAGTATTTTAACTCCACACGGGACTCTCGTTCTCTCTAAGAATTATCATTTCAGAGTGCACCGAGAAGGACACAAAGCTGGAGCAGATGAAGAGGGAAATTGAGCAGCTGAAGGCGAATATCGTGTGTAAGGAGGGTCTCCTGAAGGGAGAGAGGGCGATTTCCGAGAGGAAGCTGATGGAACAGGACAGGGAGGCAGCTGAGAAGCTGAAGAAGCAGGAGGAGAAGGCACAGGCCGAACGACAGGCCATGGCTCATGCGGTCCAGGAGGCGAGGGAGGAGATGGACCAGCTGATGCAGTTGGTCAAGAAGGCGGTGCAGGAGAAGGAACAGAAACAGGCCAGGTGAGGGAGGCTAGGCTTTACAGGTTGACCCGAATCTGACTAGAGATATCACAAAACAACGAATGGTTGGATTTTCAGTGCTCCCGTCATGACTCCGCCGGCTACTCCTTCGTCTCCTGTGGCGAAAACGCTGAGAGGTAGGATTATTCTGGAAGTTAAAGCAGCTCCATTGTTTCTCTGTTGAAGCCGAATTTTCAGTGCTGACTCTGAAGGATTTGGTCACGCCCCCTGCGAGAAAGAGGCGCCATATAGAACAGGCGGAGGATTCCGGAGAAAAGAAAGTGCAGGAGGAGGGACAGAAGAGGTAAGGGCGTGGCTAAATGGGCGGAGTCTACAAGACAGATGGGTGGAGTCAAAATCTTTTGAAGATGATGACATTTTCAGGACTTCTCCCGAAAAGACCGCCACCCTGTCCGGTTCCGTCGATGAGATCGTAGTCCTCAATCCTGCCACTCCGAGGCCTGATAAGATTGTGGTCGACGCGGCTGAAAGGTGAAATTACCTCAAAATGTCACTAATTCTCTTTTCTAGGGAGAAGACTCCTGAGAAGAAGGAGGAGGACCAGACTGGCAGGAGGTCGACGAGGGTCAGGAAGAGCGTGGACTACGCCGAGTACATCACCGAATAGTCAATATTTAGCCTCTACTTGCGTAATAAATACTTGTTGTCTGTTATTTTATTGCACGTTTTGTTGTTTTAGCGTGGAAAGACGCAATTTTCTACCTTTTCTGGGAGTCGCAGATATGGATTACCATTATTTCCCCTGGAGAGCATGCCTGGACATCATAAGGAGGAGGTACCAAAAACAAAGGCACCTCATTGTGTTCACCTCCAAAGAAGCAAGCTTCGCAGAGGTTCTGGCGGCCTTTGGTTGCCACAAAGCGGTTTTTAATTGCTGAAAAGCGGCGTTCCCCGAGAAACGCTGTTGTGTACTGGCTTGTAGCCAAGTTGTAGTTTTAAATAGGCAATTATCACGGAATCACACCAAACTACAGAGTTTTGTGCGCTTTCGTAAAATACATAGTCCTTTAAATATCGATTTTCCGTCGATATTTTCGTGTGCGCGGGATTCTAATTTTGGCGCGGAACCAACGGCTGGTTCTCTTCTGAATTGGCTCTTGTTTATTGCATTATACTGCTTATTTCCCCTTTACCTGTTCTATTTAATCTATTTCAGTTGTGATGGCGTTCGTCTCCAGAGAGATAAAATGCGGAATCTGCGAGCGTGTGCAGGAGACAGTGCTGCGACCGCGAATGCGAGAACAGCAGCATCTTCCTCCTCCCTCCTCTTTACGACAAAATGCAGTGAGGTTTTTCTCCTGTTTAATGTTTGAAATTGTAAAAAGTTTTTTTGTAAATTATATTTTCAATTGCGAGGCTGAAATGATTAAAAAAATCACCCCGCTTGGTTTAAATCGGTGCTTCGTGCCAGCCGGCTGTCATTAAGCCAATTATGACTTTTGCGCCACTTCGCCCGTATGAAAGGGGAGTATTTCGTGAAGACCAAGACTGCAAACAAAAAGGCGTAGAATTCATACTTTTAAATCTTCTTGAACTTTCGTTTCGTTTAGGTACAGATACGTGAGAATCCAACGCGACGCTAAATCCACTTACTTGATTGTGCCTGTTACAAAAGCGGGATTGGAGCACGAGCGACGGCCCTACTTTATCGGTAAGTGTCCTTTGCCTGTCCCTTAATTCCTTTGCCTAGATACCACCGTTGTGGAGACACTCAACAAACAAAACGTCTGCGAAGCTAAGGACGGTTTGGGTTTCTTGAGGGAGTGTCAGGCGTTCTGGCGAAAATCCGTGTAAGTGAAGGGCTAAGCGTAATTAAATACCTTTTTAGGGAAGCCCTTCAGCGACAACAGGCGCGGAACGAGTATGGCGGACGGCGGCTGGCAAATTGGCGGGAAATGAGAGAGGCGGAAAGGCGTGGGTTTCCTTTGTCTCTATTTTGGGGCATTATTCCATCGTTTTTCTTTCCTTTATCGTGACTTTTCTTTCAGTTGCGTGGGCCTGCGTCTCCAGACGAGCGGAATGCGTAAACTGCGGAGAACTGCAGCAGATGCACCCGCTGTGCTCCTACAGCGACTGCCCGGAGAGCACCCGTTACCTGCTCTCTCCTACTGGAGAAGGAATGAAGTGGGTTGTTGTCAGGACACCAGGTGCTTCATTTAGATACGTGAGGATCCACCTCGTGCCTGCTGACGCCGACGAAATCGGCGCTCGCGTCCGCGATGTGGATAAAGTCTACGCCATCGGTGATCTTTTATCTGTTCCTTGATAGTTCTGCTTTCAGGTGACCAATTTATGGAGGAACTCAACGAGCAAAAGGTCTACGGTACGCATTTGAAGCGCCGTCTGATGGATGAAGGATCTGATGGAGGCGAGCATCCACTGCCTTCTCTGTTCTACTAGAGAAGAAAATATGCGAGTTGTTGTGTTGACCTGCTTTGTTTGGCAATTAAAAGCCGCTTTTGGCAACCAAAGGCCGCTGGAGCTGCTTTATTGGCAAATATACGCCGCATTTTCAGCCAAATGCCGTTTGAGCTGCTTTCAATTAATAGTCGCTTTTCGGCAACCAAAGGCCGCTTAAGCTGTTTTTGACAATTAAAAGCCGCTTTTTGGCAACCAAAGGCTGCTTGAGCTGCTTTTTTATAATTGATAGCCGCTTTTCGGCAACAAAAGGTCGCTTGAACTGCTTTTGACAATTAAAAGCCGCTTTTTGGCAACCAAAGGCCGCTGGAGCTGCTTTATTGGTAAATATACGCCGCATTTTGCAGCCAAATGCCGTTTGAGCTGCTTTCAATTAATAGTCGCTTTTCTGCAACTAAAGGCCGCTTGAGCTGCTTTTGACAATCAAAAGCCGCTTTTGGCAGGAAATGGCTGTAGAGAGGTTGTTAATTTTCATAAAAACGTCGTTGCACATGTTTTCTTGATTTTGTCAGCGTGGGTCTTGTTATTCCATATCTATATACATTCGCATCTCATTATCATTCGCATCTCATTATCATTCGCATCTCATTATCACCACCGTGCGGTCGTCTCTCAACAGCGCTGCTACTGGGACGCGAATCCGGATCCAGAACCAAGACAAGGAGGATCCGTAGTCAACACCATGGTGCGCAATCAGCTCTTCAACATCTGCCAGCTGAACTGCCAGTCTCTGCGGACGTCTCGACGAATGCTCGTTCTGGAGGAGGCTTTGGAGAAGATCCGGTTCGACATCGTTGGACTAAGCGAGACATGGAAGGTGGGGTCGGGTCAGGAAACGTTCAACAGGTCTGGCCATACGCTGTTCTACAGTGGAGGGCGAGACCCAAGGCGTGGTACTGGCTTCGTGGTTGCAAAACAAGTAATGCCGTTCGTTGAGAGGTTCCGACCGATCAGTGACCGCTGCTGCACCCTCGACCTCCGTGTGCGTCGGATGAGTCTGCGGATCGTTCAAGTCTATGCCCCAACGGCCGAAGCAGATGACGACGTGTACGAAACCTTCCTCAGCGCCGTTCAGAAGGAATGCAACTCACGGGGTAAGCCGCGGTCCGGTAATCCCGTGGGGCCGAAACTGCGCCGAGAGGTCCCAGCTCCTCCCGTGGCTAGGTGCACTATCCTCTGCGGTGACTTCAATGCTGCCGTCGGAAAACGCGCCCACGACCAGGAAAAGACCGTTGGACCCTTTGGATATGGTGACCGGAACGCAAGGGGACAACAACTGGTCGATTTCTGCTCTGCAAACGGATGGCTGATTGGAAACTCCTACAGCAAGCAGAGAGAAGGGCGTAAGTGGACTTGGCGGGCTCCTGGAGGTAAATACAGAAGGGAGTACGACTTGTTCATGATCCGACGGACCCGCGGAGTGCGCTCCGTTAGTGCAATCAACCAGTTTGACTTTGGTTCAGACCACCGCCTATGCCGACTCGAGCTTGAACTATGTTCTCCAAGGCCACGAGGAAAGCAGAAAGCAGTGAGAACCGAGATGAATTGGCCCCTGTTTGCGCTGACGGTACAGGACAATAAGGTGGCGATGGAAGATGCACAAGGTATGGCGCAACAGTATGCTCAGTTGACCCAGGTTCTGAACCTTGCTAAGACTGTCGCTACTGTAGCCCACCCACCCGAGCAGAGGCTTTCCGATACCACCAGGAACCTCTTTGCCGAAAGGCATAAGCTCATAGCCAAAGACGACCCTCTCTCGAGGATCAGTCTAATCCAAGTTAGCAAGGCTATTCGGGTAAACCTTGCTGCGGACATCGAGAGACGACTTGTTCAGCGGTACCACAAGACGCTTGCGTTTAGGAAGCTGTTCGAGAAAATCTCTTCTCCTGCCATGTGGCGATTGCAGAGGGATGATGGAAGCCTGACCGGGTGTCTCCAGGAGACGCTTGACAGGGTGAAGTCGTTCTTTGAGCAATTATATGGGAAGACAGTCAATGTTGACCCAATCGGGCCAAATCCTTCTGAAGAGGTTCCACCAGTGATGGAGGATGAGGTCCGAAAACACCTACGCCACATGAAGAAGCGCACCGCTCCTGGCCACGACAGTATCACCACCATGATGCTGCGTTCCGTGGAAGATGAGCTGATCCCCGTATTGGCGAGTCTCTTCACCGACATCCTTCGGGAAAAGTCGATCCCACCCCAATTCGCGGATTCGATAACCACTCTTATCCCGAAAAAGGGCGATCTGACTGACGTGGCTAATTTCCGACCGATCTCTGTAATTCCTTCACCATGCAAGTTGTTTACGCGTGTGGTGCTTGGGAGGTCGCAAGGGAATTTGGAGCGAAACCAGCCGCCTGAACAGGCCGGCTTCCACCGTGGGTACTCTACCATCGAGCACCTTCATACGATACGCCAGCTAATCGATAAGTCCTACGAGTACAACTCCCAGTTGTTTCTCGTCTTCGTTGACTTCCGTAAGGCCTACGATACCATCGAGTGGCAAGCAGTGTGGAACTCCCTCACTCGCCACGGCGTGGAGTCACGATACATCGAGGTGCTGTGCAATATCTATAAGGACGCTCAGTCTCGCATTAAAGTCAACAACGAGATGGTAGATGTCAGCATTAATCGAGGTGTCAGACAAGGCTGTGTTCTGTCTCCGCTGGTCTTCAACGCCGTTCTGGAGGACATTTTCCGCTCTCTCGATTGGGATGACATCGGTATTAACATCAACGGACGCAGGCTTAACCACCTGTGTTACGCCGACGATGTTGTTCTGATCGGGAAGAGTATCCAGACAATGCAGCGGATGATCGATGATCTAGACAGGGCCAGCCTAAAAGTCGGCCTCGAGATTTCTCGCCAGAAGACCGTGGCGATGGGTAACATGCGGCAAGGCAACCTCCTGTTGCGCGGACAGCAAGTCCAGTTTGTCGAACACATCGTGTATCTCGGCAGCTCTGTCACGTGCACAGGAGAGAGCAAGGAACTCGCCCGGAGAATAGCTGCTGGATGGGCTTCGTTCAATCGCCATCGAACCTTCCTCACGAGACGAAATGTCCCTATGAAGATGAAGAGGAAGGTATTCCATACGTGCGTTGTCCCCAGCCTGACATACGGATGCGAGATCTGGAGCTTAAACGCCATTGCCCAAAAGAAGCTGACGTCTGTGCAAAGGAGAATGGAAAGAGCGATGGTGGGAGTGACTCTGGTGGACAGAATACCGGCTGCGCAAATCAGAGGATGGACTGGACTAACGGACGTGAAAGAAGTGATCTGGAGGAGGAAGACCAAATGGGCATTTCGGTTGGCTCGGATGGAAGAGGGACGCTGGCCAAAGATGATCACGGAATGGACTCCACTAGATAGAAAGAGAAGGAGAGGAAGACCGTGGGCAAGATGGGACGACGAGCTGGAGGAGAGGATGAGAGAGAGTGGACATCCGGGACCGACGTGGGCAAGACTGGCACGAAGCGACAGAGAAGACTGGAAGCTCACCATGAGACCGGCGCGGATATGAGACCGTCATTTTTGTAGACACAACCGCGATTCCGTTTGAATAAATAAATAAAAATAAATATATGTGTATATGAGGAAGTTGTTTGCTCAACTTGAGAGAATGGGTGTGAGAATCTGCTCCCCAAATGACGGCCGTGGTTAAGAATATTTGAAACCCTCCGGGACATTTAGGTGAATGGCAGCCCCTAATTTTGTACATCCAGCGATAATCTACCATAACGAAGTCCACCTATTTCGAGCCGCCGACGGGCAACATGCCGCCGTTGGATCAGTACGCATTCACACTAAAGGGGGAATTCCATATTTTAGGACTTGAGTTTTGACGACTTAGTAGACGACTTTCGTCTAGATGAAGAGACCCTGTACTTTGGCCGAAATCACGTGAGGGTTGTCTGCGTCAAGTTGTCGGGCCGGGGAGTGGAGCCAGTTGTATATGGTCTGTTTTTGCTTACTTTGTATACGTACCACTGTTGTCAGCGATCAATCAGCAGGCCCTTTCTCGCCTTTGCACCGATGGCGGCAAACTGATTCAGGTACCTGCTATAGGCAGACGAAGAAACTGCAGGTATGGTTTATTGACTGCCGAACCCCTAGTTGTGTTCAACCAATGAACGCGCTAAGTCGTTTCCTGCGTTTTGATAGTTGTGATTGCTAACAAAAAAAACCAACTTATGATTTTCAGAGTGATTGTGTTCTCTGCCCTCATTATCCCATCCGCTCATGTGTCCGATGCCTACCTCGACTTTCTCGGTATTTTTCTACTTTTTCCTGATTTTAAACGATTGTTTCAGTGAATGACAAGCGGTCGTCCTTCTTCTGGGGTGTGCTGACCTTCTTCATCCTCTACAACAACCTCATCCCCATCAGTTTGCAAGTGACGCTGGAAATCGTGCGATTCTTCCAGGTTAATCGAAAGGTGTACGGTAGAAATAGAGCGTTTTAAGGCTACCTACATCAATATCGATCAAGAGATGTACGATGAGAACAGCGATTCCTGTGCCGTAGCCAGGACTTCGAATTTGAATGAGGAGTTGGGACAGGTGAGGGGGTTGCAATATTCAAATCAGCCGATACTTGTTCAGGTGAAATTCGTGATGAGCGACAAGACGGGAACTCTGACGAGGAATGTGATGAAATTCAAGCGAGTCTCGGTGCCCGGCGTGAATTTCGGAGACAACGAACACGACGAATTCGAGGACGCATCGCTCATGGACACCTGCAGGGAGGGAGATGTTCGCATTGCGGTTATTTTGGGCCGGCCTAGCCTGTTGATGCAGGAGAAAAGCGGCCTGCGGTTGTCAGAAAAGCAGAAAGCGCTTTACCCCCATTTTGATTAATACATCACAGTTGTCTATCAATTTCCTCTGCCAATTGAGGTTTAAATCAACCTTTTTCAGGACTCTGAGGCTGGCAGAGACGTACGCGAGATGCTAATGATGATGGCCGTCTGTCATACGGTAGTTCCAGAGCACAAGGACGGAGAGGTACCTTCATTTATAGATATCACTTAAATTACCTCGATTTCAGTTGCTCTACCAAGGCTCTTCTCCAGATGAAGGAGCGCTGGTGAAGGGAGCCGCCAGCCAGGGATTCGTCTTCCACACGAGACAGCCACAACGGGTGGTCATTAAAGTGGTGCGTCTCACTTTCTCTCTATTTCTCTCTCTCTCTCTCTCTCTCTAATTAACCCTCTTCAGGAAGGAAATGACGAGCCGGTAGACATCCTGGACGTGATTGATTTCACAAGTGACCGAAAGAGAATGAGCGTAATCGTCCGAGATTCCAAAGGAACCATCAAACTCTACACCAAAGGAGCTGTAAGTGGTCCCTTTTTAATTGATTTTAATATTTAAATCCAGGATACGGTACTTTTCGAGAGACTGAAGAAGGATTCAGAAGAGGCGCTGGAGACGGTGAAGGACCACTTGGAAGACTACGCCTCCTACGGATACCGTACCCTCTGCTTTGCCATGAGGATTATAGACGATGTAAGTGAAGAAGATGAAGGAAGGCCATACTTGGCGGCCTTCAACTTCCAAAAAGCCGGCCAAGCGGCCTTTTGTTTGCCAAAAAGCGCCACGTGCAAGCAAAAAAAGTGTTACGGCCCTTTAAAATAAATAGATTTTTGTAGTTTTTATTGAAGAAAATCATTGTTTGCTTAATTTTTCAGGCGGAATACGCAGCCTGGTCGCCGAAATACAAGGAAGCCGGTCTGAAGATCGAAGGCCGCCAGAAGGCACTGGCCGACACGGCGGAAATGATTGAGAGGAACCTCACGATGATAGGAGCCACCGCCATCGAAGACAAACTACAAGAGGTAGTTTATTTCTATTTTTGTTGTAATTTTGTTTTAAAACATTAGTTTATATCAAATGTTTAGTTCGTTCCGGAGACGATTCAGGCCCTCATGGCAGCCGATATGAGAGTGTGGATGCTTACGGGAGACAAGAGGGAGACGGTCATCAATATTGGTTAGTCTCTCTCTTTCTCTTCTCTAAATTCTAATTTTTAGCCCATTCCTGCGCCTTGGTCAACAACAGCACGGAATTACTGATCGTCGACAAGTACACCTACGACGAAACGTACAGCAAACTGGAGCAGTTTGCCGACAGAGCGAGGCAGTTGGAAGAGGAGGAGAAGTGAGTTAGAGAGAGAGAGAGAGAGAGAGAGAGAGAGAGAGAGAGAGAGATACTAAAATTCAATATTCCAGGGAATTCGCAATGGTGATCGATGGAAAATCTCTCCTGCACGCGTTGGTATTTCGGAGAGCTGGCTCCGAGGTGTAGGGCTGTCGTCTGCTGTCGGATGAGTCCCATGCAGAAGGCGGAGGTAAGGAATTCTTTTAACTTTATTTGAAGAAACTATTTAATTGGGGCGTTTCAAATCGCATTATTACGGCAATTTTTCCATCGCAATTTCTCATTTTCAGGTGGTGGAAATGGTGCGTTCCCTGGGAGACCACGTGATGCTGGCGGTGGGTGATGGAGCCAACGACGCGGCTATGATCCAGGTCCCTCCTACCGTAATCCCTCCCTCAAATAGTCCTTTAGGCTTCTAATGTGGGAGTGGGAATCTCAGGAGAGGAAGGCCTCCAAGCAGCCTCTGCTTCCGACTACGCCATCCCTCGATTCCATTTCCTCAGGAGACTTCTTTTGGTACCCATTCTTTTGGAAGATTCATAAAATAATGAATTCAGGTCCACGGAGCGTGGAATCTCGACCGATCCGTCAAAGTGATCCTCTACAGTTTCTACAAGAACATCTGTCTCTACGTTATTGAATTATGGTAGGTCATAATTGATTAATTAACAGTTGCATTGATTACTGTAATTCATAAGTAAACTGGTCCTTTAAGGTTCGCCATCTTCTCTGCCTGGTCCGGTCAGACGATCTTCGAGCGATGGACCATCGGAATGTTCAACGTCATCTTCACCGCATGGCCACCTGTGGTTTTGGGTACTTTTTTGGGATGCAATAGGCTAATTCGGGGTTTTAAAGGTCGATTCGATCGACCGGTTCCCGCAGATCAAATGATGAAGTACCCCGCACTGTGCAACAGCTTCCAGAAGAGGGCCTTCACTATTCCCGTGAGTTTGGACACACACATACACCTGCTCACTTTCAGCAATTCACAATGTGGATCGCCCTGGTGCACTCCCTTTCCCTCTTCTTCCTCACCTACTTCTACCTGGAGGATCAGATCGTGTGGGCGAATGGCCGCGACGGCGGATGGCTGATGCTCGGAAACTGCGCCTATACCGTTAGTTTTCTTTCGTTTTCTAATTTTTGTTTCCTTATAAACATAATTATGATTTAAAAACTTCTAAATTAGAATCTGAACCAGAATAAAACGAATATTTCAGTTCGTGGTGGCTACAGTCTGTCTGAAGGCGATGTTGGAGTGTGACTCCTGGACGTGGCCCGTCGTCACCGCCTGCATTGGCTCCATCGGCCTCTGGATTGGCTTCCTCTTCATCTACGCCGCCGTAAGTTGGAATTTTACGAGTCAGCCAGGTTTTAGAGCTCTTCCTGGCTTCTTTCTGAGAAGAAGTCTCGCGTAATCGTTGGATTTCAGGTGTTCCCCACTATTTCGAATATCGGCGCGGACATGTCCGGCATGGCGTGGATTATGACCTCCTCGCCCACCTTCTGGTTCGCCTTCGTTCCTCTCACGACGCTCCTCTGGGACCTCGTTCTTAAGAGGTATGGCGTGGCTTTTATTGGAGATCAGATATGAATTTGTGAACTTGACACTGATTTTGATCACCAAAATCTGCAGAAAGCGGCCTGAGGTTGCAAAAAAGCAGAAAGCGGCCTGAGTTTACTTGAAAAAGACAGAAAGCGGCATGAGGACTGGGCAAGCAATTTGGACTAAGGTCACATTTACCCCTCCGCTGCCTCCCTCCACCGCATCCGCTTGCACTCGAAAATAAAGCCTGCCTTCATCCGAATATGAGCCTCTCGGGGTTTTCCTTTAGAAAGAGATTACCGCACTGAGGCAGTTGTTTATTTTAAAATTCTCCGTTTAAAAGTACCGATTTTGAAGGAATATTTCGTGTCGTTCCCGGGGTTCTCATAACATAACTTTTCCTTGACTAGTCGCTCACCACATCTTTTGTGTTTTGGATTTCTAATTTCCCTATTGTACTCGGGCTCTCCATAATTGATGGATTTCCAGCTACTTCTCCGTTGTCCTTGAGAACGTGCGTCTGCTGCGCGACAATTTCCGCTCTGAGCGGCACAGCGAGGCGTCGTTCGCCCTCAACGAACAGGCCAGATGTGAGTTTTACGCTGTTTTTGTTTATAAATACTTTTTAAACGAACAAATTCAATTTCACAATTTTTATGCTTACTAGTTTAATAATCAGCCTTTTCCAGACGGGTTCGCGTTTTCGCAGGAGGAGGGCGGCGTGGTGGAGCAGAAGACGACGGTCATTCGACTAAATCATCCGAATGTCTTCTCCTATTTCATTAATTACAGTGATGGTCATGTTTACAGTCTGCTAGTTTATTCATAAGTTAGGAATCCCAGAATTCAAAAAAATTTCTACCGATTTGACTCACCCGAATGAATAAAATTAAACAATAAATGTTCATTCTCGGATCACATTAGACAAGCTACAACAGATCAAAACAATAAATCAACGGTAATAGCTGGCATGAAGCTCTCTAAAAGCTGTCTCTTCTTTCTCGGAAAGCAAGAACTGTTCAAAAATAGCTGAAAAATCCAGTGGAATTCTGGGAAACATGTAAGGAATAAAAATCTTGAATACATTCTCCCTGCTTTCATTTGAAACGAAGAAGACATCAAATTTTGTCTGAAATTTGTTGGCTGGAAACTAATATGTTTTTTTACCAATGTTGAAACAATTAACACACATCCTCCGTCGTACCGTACTTTGTAGAAGACGTCTGTAATTCGCTGAAACAAAGGCAGTAATAAATAATTGGGTGTGGCTAAGTGAGCATCTGAAAGAGTGGGTGAAGTGCGCTCTAGAGAGAGAAAGAGATAGATATTGATAAAGAGAGATTATCAGTGAGTGATTTATGTAGTGAATGAGAGTAGGAGGAAGTCAGACAGTGAATGAATAAGGCACAAGTAAATAGAACCCACTCCATGGGGCTGTTTATGAAAAACGGATCCCTTCCATAAAAGCTCCCACCCGAAAACCTCGTACGATTCTGACCACCTTCCACGCACACGTAAAAACTCTAAATTTCCCTTGATTCTCCTATCATTAGCAACATCCTAAAATAACTATGTGTTCTGAACAGATTTCCAGAATGTTTACCTGAAGAAATTCGCTAAGTAGAGGAAGTGCGATATCTTTCCTAAATTTATAGTCCGCTGTTATGCAATTTTTTATAAGTTCCCGCAAAGGTGGGCTAAATTCCCTTGTTTCAATTCCGATGCAAATTTGCTTACAATTCTAAATATTACTGTGATACTGCAGATTAATTCAAAACCTACATTAACTGGCCATTCTTGAAAAGCATTAATGGCTACTTTTAAATTAGGCGCGTGGATGCCATCGAACTGTATAAGGTGTAGAATATACCCGATTGGATAGTGCATTGTACACAAAAGAGAAACTTGAAGACGAATTCGACCCAAAAGGGGGATCAATAAATTTGCAATTCTACGAAGTTCTATTTCTTCTTCGATGTGACTCGAAAATTCCTGAAATCAATAACTATGTTTCCCTATTTATTTCCATTTATGTAATGTGCCACTCAATCGTCTCGCTTTACCTCTACTTCTCTACATCTCTTTTTTTCTCTTATTAATTTTTTCCTAACAGGTAAAATCTTACCAGAAATATTATGTCGAATTTGATAGCTTGCAGCTGGATTTCTGGATTGGTGATCTGAGTTATGGGTTTTGACAGAAGGTGCTCAAGATCATCTTTCAAATTAATGGCCGAATATCTGTCTCCCATTTTAACACAGTGAGAACCAGGAAGAATGGCAAGAGGATTTACATTTCTCTTCCTTACGTATATATCGGGGACACCCTGAAAGTTTTCTTAAATAAGTGATCCCAATATTTCAATATGATCGCAATATTTAGACAACACTTACTATATCGGTATCATTCAAGTCAATAAAAAGTGTCCAGTGCTCTTCATTTGAACGACACCCAATACGAAATTTGTTTAACTCCGCAAAATTATTAAACGATTTTGTTGTGAGACGAAGACGGTAAAAGGCACGGGGAGACAACTAAAAGGTACATCTTAATACTAAAAGATATGTTAATGCTAAACGCGGATTGTAGAAAAAAACTCCAAACAGCGCCGTGAACACCCTTTGCTTCCCACCTTTTGGACGATTTTAAGAAGAAGTTGAAAAGGTAACGATATTAATGACATTGATAATTCGAATTTGGCCTTATTGTAAACAGAAAAAGCTGTATCGTCCGAAAGCAAAGGCAACGCTTTTTTTAAACTGCTTGGCCGTGGAGCGCAAATACTGACAATAACGACCATTGCCGATTACGCGACAAAAGATCCGAAGCCCCGCCTACGACAAAAGATCCAACCAGTGCGACAATAGATCCGACGACAAAAGATCCTGTGATGCGACAAAAGATCCGATCAACGAAAATGCGCACTGGCGATATTCTACTTGTGGAAAGGGGAAATTTCAATTTGAACGTCTAAATTCACTATCCCATGAAAGGTGACCGAATTCATTCTTCATCCCACGGTTTTCGGTCCATATAATTTAGGCTTTAAAACGTTGAAGTTGTAATTCAATAATCCATTTTTAGAACATAACACGAGCCTAATTTAAAAAAAGAGCCTAATTTAAAAATAGCACCCCAATTTGTGTTAAACAATGAAGCATACCATTCGAAATTCAGATGGTTAAATTTGCTAACTCCGAAATTTGGTTTCACATTAGTTTGCCAATACAGACTAAAAACGTAATTTTTCAGAAAGTGGTGAATTTAGACGTACAAAAGATCCCTTTTTTCAATTTAAAATATCGCCAGCCGGGTTTCATTGTAAATCGGATCTTTTGTCGCATCACAGGATCTTTTGTCGCGGTCGGATCTATTGTCGCACCTTCGGATCTGTTGTCGTGGGCGGAGCAACATTCGGATCTTTTGTCCGTAAACCACCATTGCCAGCACAAAACAACCGTGTTTCATGGAGAGCCAATAATAACATGCTTTTTTGTGACATCAGCCAACATTGCATAACATAGTATACCGGGGAAACCGACCCATCATTGGCTCATAGGAGAAATAATCACAGCAGAGTTTACAAAGGGAGTTTGTGATTGGACGGATGTGACATCCGGGATGTCCAATCCGAGGTACCGAATCTTTCACTAGCGAGCACATAATGAACATGGTAACAGAAAAGATGATTCCTGCACTCCCGACCTAGGGTCGCTGATGGCCGGGTCGGTTCTTTGTCTCAAAATCCACGGCCCGGCCCGCGGCTTCTGCAAGATTTTTCAAATGTTACAAAAAAGTGTTCGTTATGTGTGTTGGTAAAAAAGAATCTCTGGTATATATTTTGTACAAAACAAATGCTACAAAAAGTTTCGCAAAAGGGGGATCGAACTGGGGTAGTTTTGGATTACCAGTCCGACCACAACCACTCGGCATAAAAAAACAATTAAAAATTATATAAGGTAGTTCGAATTATCCTTCACATATTATCTCTTGCATGTTCAGAACTGTTGTTTACAACAAAAATAACTGAAAAATATTAGTGTGAGTTAAATTTAAAAAAAAACGATTTTCACAAAACTGGTAGAAAGGTCAAATCTGAAAGGATCGGAAATTTTTTTATCTGAAAGGACCGGAGATTTTTGTAAGGACTGGAAAAAATTCAAAGGACCGGAAAATTTCCAAAGGACCGGAGATTTTTCAAAGGATCGGAAAAAATCCTAAGGACCGCTAAGACAGACAAGAACCCTCCGAAGATTGCTTTGTCGTAAGGTTCACTAACTCCGACTGTTATGCAGTAAATTCCCGTCTCATTCACCGACTTCAAACTTTCCAGCGAAAGAACCTAAAATCAATCGATAGGTTGAACCAGGTATTGATTGATTCCTTGGAGAAGACCCATTTTCCACATTTATCAAGGTCTATCATTGAATTTTGAATTCTTTCAGAAAATGATGGATTCTTTGGAGTTTCTGAAATCGATCGATATCGATTGAAGCAGAAAGAGATGACTCACATGGATTGTGGTTCCCTTTCATGGTCACAAATGCTATAAATTGGAGGAATTGGCAACGTTCTAAACAAAGAATTCAGTATTAATGGAATATCCAAGGCTTACTTGCAGTTGCGAGGGGTGGATTGGCTTCGAAGGTAGGACTCTCCTCTTTCACCCGAAATCTTCAGGAAAGAGGAGTTTGTTCGGTTTTCCGAGGGTTGGTACTAAAGTTACTTTGTATCTCTCTCTCTCTCTCTCTCTCTCTCTCTCTCTCTCTTTCTCTCCTTTCTTTAAGCCGATTCTGATGACCTCGTGATGATAAAGAAGAGGGTTGTTTTCTTTGCGTGGCTACGGTATTCTTTCAATTTCCGGGAAATATAATTAGTTTTTTTTCAATTATTTCTGTTTATCTGCTATCATTCTATAACCCGAGAATTCAAATCTGTGTCCCACTCTTTACCCCTGTGACCTACACCCGTACGAAATCGGGGAAGCGCCGGGGTGAGCCAGGTAAGCCATTTGCCCAACTTTCGGGAGGTCCGGATTATATAACCTTGATTGTGCTTGGTTATATATTCCCGAATCGACCACCACCTTTTTGAACTTTTTGTTTTTCGAATCGATTTCAACTGTCTCCAACTGGAGCATCGCGTGCGAATTGGTTCTAAATGCCTTCCGGACCTCCCATAGTCCGTTGGTTTTCTCGCTTTCTTTTCCTTTAAAAGACCCTTTCTCTTTCTCTCTTTTACTATCCCCCTTTCCTACTTTTTTGCAATCATTTGCATTTCTCTTTCCAGAACTCCTCACGCCTACAAATGACCACTAGGTCTCCTCATTTGTATTCCGACCGCTTCTCGAACCTTCCTCCTCGGAATCCCCGTGCGTGTGCCCGTGACGCTGCGTCATTTGTAGTATAAAAGCCCCTGCCTGGCCATTTCCCCCATTTTCTCTCGTCTCCGATGGCCGACAAGTCTTGCTACATGGGTGCCGGAGGCTACGGAAGCGGCTACATCAACGGAGCTTCGAACACCGGCTACGCTCGCGAGGACTACGCCTACGGTGGAAGCAGCAGCGGAGGAAGCAGCAACACCGGAGCCTCTGCTGGAAGCCAGCCCTCCGGAGGATCCTCCATTCCTGGAGTCTTCAAGCCACGCACCGACCAGTCCTGCTACCTCGGACCCAACTAGAGCCTATCCAAATAAACGTGCTGTATAACAGTTGTTCCTCCTGTTGTCTTTGTTTTTCTATGTTCCCCTGTTTCATCGGGTTTAAGCCTTAAACTTTAAGGTCTTAAACTCGCAGACCACAGAAATTCAAAGAGAGCAAAATTGAAGTGAATGTTCTGCTTTGTCACTTTCCAAAAGATTAAAAACCTGTGGTATTTCACACGATGAATAATTGAAATGCGACTTTCCAGTGTTGTTTCACCTGCGACGTCTAATTGAAGACTACCTCATATGTACCTCAACGTAACAGGTCCATTCGCCTACCACGAAGCTCTTTTTCATTATTCAATCATAGCCTCTCAATATGTCGGAACTTTTATAAATCTGTTCACTGTCTGGGTTATCTACCGATATTCCACCGCTGAGATGAAGAGCTACCGTACTCAATTGATGTTCTATCAGGTAACACACATACACATGCACACGTAGACACATTCACACACACACACGTAGATACACGCATAAACACAGACACAGACATATTCAGATCTCGTCCGCCGCCCTTGACTTTGGGATGGACACCCTAGCCAAACCAATCTTCTTCTTTCCCCACTACGCCGGGGCTGCTCAAGGATGGCTGACCAAATATTTTGGTTTTGACTCATTTGGAGTTTTTGTAAGAGATTTTTTATGTTATCAAAATTGGTTCGTAGATATTCATGGCTACTTGGGACAGTTTCTGCATCCATTTTATATTCACAAATCTAGTTTTCTATCGATGGCAGATGATTCTACCGGAAACTTCTATCTTCAAGTTCAAGGTATTTGTTTAAGGTGTTATTAAGGTAGTTTCAGGTTACCTTAACCTAACGCAGTCTCTTTCAAATGGTTCATTTTAGACCAGAATTTCCATGCTCTTCGGCCAATGCACTTCGCTGATCCTGGGAAGCCTGACCATAAATCTCAGTATGTACCCTTCCTACAAAGATCGAGTAGCTGCTAACGAGCTGTTCCTAGCTGCGAGTTTTCAACAGAAATAAAATCCACCCACCTTGTTTCAGAATTACCCAGAAGACCAAAACTTACTCCACGTTCCGCATTTTTACAATGTAGATATGATCACAAACAAGTGGTTCCTCTTTGGACTGGGAACAATAGCATTTTGGTTATGTGAGTGGAATTTAAGCATGAATGCAGAAAGAATGGAGTTTCAGTATTTATTGGTACGGTAGGGATCAGTTTGACCTACAGTTGCGTACACGTTCTGAATTCTTTGAAAGATCACATGAGTGTGACGACCAGGCAGATGCATTTTCGGTTTTTGAGGAGCATGTTTATTCAGGTTAGAGACCGAGGATGGAGAGGGAGAGAGAGAGAGAGAGAGAGAGAGAAACAATTGAAGTTTCAGACGATAATCCCAGTTTTGCTCCTTCAACTCCCCCTGTGGGGTTGGATAACTCTTCTTGTATGCGAAGTCAACTTCCCCGGTCACCAAGGTTCGCCTTATTCGGTTCTCCGATAATTCAGCGCCCACACTCCAGATCTGAACAATTTAACCGTTGTGTGCATGTGTGTCCACGGAGTCCTCGGTTCCTTCTTCCTCCTCTTCCTAAATAAATGCTACCGGATTGCACTTTACGACCTCTTTACGAGACCTTTCAGGTATGGTCACTGACTCAAACACAAGAAAGTCTGATTTCCAGGAGGCTATTATGCAAAAATTCTTTACGACAAGTGGAAACTCTGCGAAATGCCAGCAGTGCTGTGTCTACTTCAGCTTTCACTTAATTTAAACTTTATTTTTATCTGAATGGACATTTTGTCTGTAAAACTGACGTAGCAGTTCATTTGTCGTGCACAATCTTAGCAGTGATTGCGTAGATTTTAGTAGCGAAATGACTGGGCGGGCAAATCACCTGCCAAGAGCTGTGCATACAATGTGCTAACTTCCATTTATAAAAGAGTACAGGTGTTGGATCAGGAACTTTGATCTACCGTTAATTGGATTTAACTCTGCCGAATGAAACAGGGAGTAATTGGGGAGTACAAACGGGTGGTTCATCGCTTGCTCTCTCTGTCTCTTGTCTAACCCTCTCCTCTATCTTTCATTTCCGCAAACCGACTGAAACTTTTCCTTTCTCTATGATTCATGGAACCAACACAACACAAGTTGCGGAAACAAACTATAGTGCAAAGGAACTTAAGCAATGCCTATTAGCTTTTGACCAATTAGAGTCGACAGGTCTGAGTCGAGAAGTTCTGCCAGCTCTCCCTCTGCTCTCCACGGCAGCACCCTTTCGTTTCCACCATTCTCAGGCGAACTGGGATTCGGAGGCAATGATTTCACACCTAACCCTAGGCATGTCAGATATCGGGATTCCTGGGTGGCTAAAGGAGCGCCCACAAACGTTCGATGAACATTCCGGCAGTGCATAACTCGGCACCAAGACTTGCCCTGCACCTCACAAAGTAACCGGTACCTCCTTCTTCTTGTAGATCTATCCTGTACCTTCTTCTGGTTTTTTCCTCAGGTTTGGTCCTGTTTTGGGTTATGCGACAGATGCTGCCTCCGATGACAGTTCGCGAAGATGGCCGCTACAATTCTAATTCTATTCCTCCGAGTTTTCACATGCTTGTGCTGAATGCAGGCTTGCTAATAATGCCCTCCTTGACGAAACACGATCGATCAACCTGCCTAACCTAGACGGTAAAATAGGTGACTAAACACCGCTGCACCGACAGATTGACATATTATGATGATGGAATTTCAACGATCGCATTTGAGACGAACCATGCAGATGACAACCAGAAGAATGCAAGCTAGAAGAAGTTGAAGTTGTGACATAATGAACTCGTGTTCCGACCTGGCCATGTCCCCCAGACAAATGTCGTCCTCTTCAGGAGTAGCCTGTTTCAAACAAACAAAAATTTCGGTAAAAATCGCTTCATTGCTTAAAATAATTTACAACCACTGCTAAAATTGGAAAGAATGTTACAAGAGTGTCAAAGTGGGAAGTTTAGCAGATGCAGCGTCCGCGGTTGCACTCCAGTCCGAAGCAGTCGTCGGCGGAGGTGTCACGTCCACACGCCTTCACGTTGCACAGGCTACTGAGGGCGTCGAAGGTGTCCTTGTAGCCGTTGAGCACGTAGGCCTTAAATCAGTTGATTAGGTGGGCAGGTGAGAGAGAGCTCACCCCGTAGCAGTCGCACATTCCGCTGGTGGCATTACAGGCCTTGTTGAAGCCTCCGCACTCGGCGTCGGTAGTGCACCTGAAACTGATGTCAATAAGCATCAGGAAAAGGAGATTACCTCATGAAGCTCATGCAGGAGCCGCAGTTGCAGGTTCCGAGGAAGGCGCCCAGGCAACGTCCTCCGTTGCAGTCGGAATCGTCGAGGCAGTCGGCGAGCAGCTGGCAATTGGGGGCACCAGTGGTGGTCTCCACCCCAGAGCCTTCCTCCTCAACGGTAGCGTCGGTGGTGGTCGACTCGGCCATGTTGCGGAGGGCGGTGACAAGACCCTCGGCGTTCTCCTCAGTCTTCTTGATAGTCTCCTTGATCAGGGTGTTAGCAGCCTCGAGAGTGGCCTGGAAACAGAAAAATTTTGTAGCCGCTGTATTTTCGAAAATTATGCAATCAAACTGGACCCGAATATTTTCGAAACTCCTGAAATATCAAACCGTACCTCAACGCTGCGCTTCAGCCTGTGGTATTCCTCGGCGGAGGAGTCCTCGTTGCTCTTGGAATCCTTCCTCACGATGCGGGCGGTGGTGGTCTCCTCGGAGCTCTGCTTGGAGTCGCGCTTCTCCTCAGAGGAGCGCTCGTTGGAGTGGGAGCGGAAGGCGATGACAGCCTAAATTTGAGGATTAATTTCTTCGATTGAAAAAATGATGACAAATGAAGAAAACGAACCTCTTCCGTTTCGGTCAGATCCGTAGCCGGAGGACAGATGGCGAGGACGCCAGAGCCCTCGACGAAGCCGGATCCCTCGTCTCCAGAGGCCTCCACGTGGGTGTTGGCGTGTTCCAAAGGAAGAGCTAAAAATTATCAAATTAGAGATTATCAAAGAAAAGGGATTGGAAACAATTAAACGGAATTCGGTCAAAGTATTAAACGAATTTAGGTCAAATTGGGACAATAAACGAACCATGGAGAGCTCCGACGGCGAGAAGAGCGAAGAGGACGACACGCATCGCTGGATATCGGCGAAAAGGCGACAAAATGAGCTCCGGTCGCCTTTTATAGCCATTGGTAGGTCAACTGGCGGGAACAATCCCTGCTACCGTAATC
The DNA here is from genome assembly GCA_022343465.1 of Oscheius sp. G VE-2021. NCBI lineage: Eukaryota > Metazoa > Nematoda > Chromadorea > Rhabditida > Rhabditidae > Oscheius > Oscheius sp. G VE-2021. The sequence continues at coordinate 293,751 of JAJQXH010000038.1, read as the reverse complement.
TCGGCAATTTATAAATTGCGACTGGAGCAGGGATTTTGCACAGTCCTTTAACCCACATAAAAATTTGATGTTGACAATTCGGGTATTAAAATTATATTTTCAACTGATTTTTTACTTTTAAAAGAGAAGGAAATTAGTAGATTATGTTCCTGGAACATAAAGAGGAGTATTTCGTGAATCAGTGCGTTAAAAAACTGGGTAAATCAATGTCTAAAGCAACTGCAACGAACTGCTCTAATTACTGTTTCAAGATTATTCATGTAAGATCTAGTCTCCGCATCCATTTTTGAAGTAATCAAAGTACAATTAGTATAAGGACATCTGTATAACAATATCACATCTATCAATAGCATATCAATGTGAAACGATAGAAAACATAAATATGCAATCAACGGCAGTCATGGTCGAGCGGCCTCCAGCAGGGGCGCCCACAGCGGTCATGGTCGAGGCTGAAGAAGGGAGTTTGATGTGCAGGGGAGGGGATACAGTACCTCCCATCGGAGCTCCCACGGCGGTCATGGTGGAGCGGCCTCCAGCCGGAGCGGCTCCAACGGCAGTCATCGTCGAGGCACCCATGGGGGCTCCCACAGCAGTCATGGTAGAGGATCCACCACCTCCCATCGGGGCACCCACGGCAGTCATCGTAGAACGGCCTCCTCCCGGAACGACTCCAACAGCGGTCATCGTAGACGAGCCCATCGGGGCACCCACGGCGGTCATAGTCGAGGCTGAAGAAGGGAGTCTGATGTGCAGGGGAGGGGGTACAGTACCTCCCATAGGAGCTCCAACAGCCGTCATGGTCGAACGGCCTCCGGCGGGGGCAGCTCCGACGGCGGTCATCGTCGAGGCACCCAAGGGGGCTCCAACAGCAGTCATGGTGGAGGATCCTCCCATCGGGGCACCCACGGCCGTCATCGTAGAGGAGCCCATCGGGACTCCCACGGCAGTCATCGTAGACGAACCTCCTCCACCCATCGGGGCTCCGACGGCGGTCATCGTAGAAGCGCCTCCACCCATGGGCGCACCAACAGCGGTCATGGTGGACCTGCCTCCAGCAGGAGCACCCACGGCAGTCAAGGTCGAGGCTGAAGGAGAAGGCTTAGATGAGCAGGCAGAGGGGTACGGTACCTCCCATGGGAGCTCCAACAGCCGTCATGGTCGAGCGTCCTCCTGCGGGGGCAGCTCCGACGGCGGTCATCGTAGAGGAGCCCATAGGGGCACCCACGGCAGTCATCGTCGAAGAGCCGCCTCCACCCATCGGGGCGCCGACCGCAGTCATCGTAGATCGGCCACCGGCAGGAGCACCCACGGCAGTCATCGTAGACGAACCTCCTCCGAGGGCAGGAGAAGGAGCAGCGGCTGAAGAAGAAGACTTAGATGGGGCAGGAGGAGGCGAACTGACGGATGGAGGGAGCTCCTCCGGCAGCAGGGCCACCACCGACGGAGAAGTAGGCAGACGTGGCTCCTCTGCCACCGCCGACGCCGAAGTAGCAGGATTGGCCGGCGACAGTTCCACCACCAGAGATGACGCCACCAGCAGGCTTGGGAGCAGCGCCGACGCCGAAGTAGGCCGATTGAGCACCGCCACCAGCACCAGCACCGCCGACAGAGAAGTAGGCCGAAGTCATCGTCGCAGAGAGAGGAATGGTGGAATGAGCCGGGAGCAGGGGTTTTATAGGGGAAATGACGGAACGTCACGTGGACGGACGGGACGGAGGGATGATAATGTGGAAGAATGCCACGGACGTCTGTGACGTAGAGGGCGGTCGGTGGAAAGGGGAAATGAAGGGACACGACACACGAGAGAAGGGAGAGAGAGAGAGAGAGATAGGGAGAGTTTCAAGTTTCATAAGAGAATATCTGATCAGGGCAGAAATCTCTTTTTCTGCACTGAATCACAGGACCTGCCGGAAAACGTTGCGGAGCTTCTTGAAAAACGACGCTGTCTAATTTTTGAAGTTTTGGTCTTAAAACGTATTTTCTTTATTTATCCATATAAAATCTACTTTTATTAAGGATTAAATCTATTTTTTAAATAGCTGGTAAATTTTAAAATTTTGAGACAACTGCCAGCCGACTGGCACATAGCTGACTAAAGCGCCTGCTGAAGAAAGTCGATCGTTTGTGGGGCTTACTTCTGTCGAAATTTCATATGCCTGCTTTAAGTTTTTAAGATCAGCATCCTGCAGCGCCTTTTGAAGCAAACAAACAGGAAACTACAGTCATATTTCCTGGTTTGGGCCCCTTGATAAACAATTTTTCGTGTCCCATCCTTCGCCCGATCAGTGTATTTGTGAATTTTAAGCCATAAAATATGTTGAACTGATTAATTTCATGTTATTCTCGGGTAACCATTAAATTTCATGATTTTTCAGTCTATCCAGCGAGGAGCCTACCAACCGACTGGCCACAAAACAGAAGGTGAAACGGCTACAAATTGACCATTTGTGAGTTTTCATTTTTTTCAAAATATGATTCATTTTATTCCTTTAAAAAGGTAAATTGTAGTAATTAATCGATTTTTGCAAAATTAGTCGTAATTCTTCTTTTTCGGGTCGTTATTGGCCAATCAATTAGTTAAAAATGTCATTCTGGGTCGGTCAATATGGAGTTGGGTCGACGTCATGGCTTTTTTTCCTTTTTTGCCTTGGTTGACCATACTTTTTATGTTTGCGTAAGAAACTCGTGAAGCTAATATGAATTTCAGCTAAAACTGTTCGAGTCAGCCGAGTTGGGCCACATCGCACAGGAAGATCCCCGCTTTTCATGTAAGTTTCTTCTTCTCCTCTGTATTTTTCAGTTTTTTAAAGCTTCAATTTCAAAATTCAATGTTCAGCTTTCCCGCCATGCGTGTCTCCCTCTTCCTGCTGCTACTCGTCTTCTCTCTTCGGACCGACGCCTATTCCAGGGTTTGTCTCCCTCCTTTTTACCTCTATTTCTCGTTTAGTGCGAAAAATACGAGCAGATGAAGGACATCTGCCGCAAGGTCGCCTCCAAGTTCTTCCAATTGAAGACCTGCGTCTGCTGGATTCATCTGGGCGCTGAGTGTCCAGCCGGCTGCCACCTGTCCGCCACCAGCGCCCGGAAGTGTCGCTGTCCTTCCTCCTGGGTCGAGAAGAATCTCCCCCATCTACTCATCAATTCTTCGGCAGTCATCTAATGTACGTGTTTTTTTGGTTATCATCGAAATGAAGCGGTTTCGAGTGATTCCCCTATACTAATCGACATTACAGGAAAATTGAAACAGAAGCAAAGAAAACACAACAAAACAAGAATTCAAGTGTATCATTCTTTATTTCTTCTCTACTAGTTGGGTCCGAGGTAGCAGGACTGGTCGGTGCGTGGCTTGAAGACTCCAGGAGTGGAGGATCCTCCGGAGGGCTGGCTTCCAGCAGAGGCTCCGGTGTTGCTGCTTCCTCCGCTGCTGCTTCCACCGTAGGCGTAGTCCTCGCGAGCGTAGCCGGTGTTCGAAGCTCCGTTGATGTAGCCGCTTCCGTAGCCTCCGGCACCCATGTAGCAAGACTTGTCGGCCATCGGAGACGAGAGAAAATGGGGGAAATGGCCAGGCAGGGGCTTTTATACAACTAATGACGCAGCGTCACGGGCACACGCACGGGGATTCTGAGGAGGAAGGAGGAAAATGCAAATCAGGAGACCCAACGCCCATTTGAAGACGTGAGCCGTTTTCAAAACAAGAGCAAATGGAGAAAGGAAAGAGAGAGAGAGTGCGTGTGTGAGAGAGAGAGACAGGTACATAAGGGTTTTTAATTGTCACCTAGACTGACCTAACAAAAATCCAAAAAGCCATTCTATCGATTTTCCTGACCTTCCCTGCCCGCTTGTATGCCTGTCCTGTCGCTTTTCTCTTTCGCTTTTCTCATTCGCCCTGTGCTCTAAACATCCATAAACATTCTCATTTCTCTGTTGAAATGAACAAACTGCCTCATCATGTGCTCTTATATGTAATAAACAAAGTAAGTGCCTAATTTTATCCTTAGAAACTATCTGTTTAGATGTCAACCCTGACACTATGCCGACTTCGGCAGACTTGCAAACGAATCGATAGTTTTGTCGAGGAACACCGATTTCGTGTGAATCCTCGTTCGCATAAAAATGTCAATTTAATCATGCTGATACGATCTAATACACGTTTTGCAGTTGTAAGTTTGAAGTTGGAAAGGAGCGTAGAGAGAGAGAGAGAGAGCAGGGAGTAGAGAGCATAGTGAGTGAGTGAGTGAGTGAGGATACGATTAAACAAACAATTTTCAGCCGGAGCTCTTTGTGGGCGTAACCAGTGTCATTTACCCCTGGCCTCAACTATTCTTCAACTCTTCTGAATATCTTGAGCCACATAGGGATATCACAAACAATGGCAGCCGTCTAAAAGATCCGTATTTGCAACTTTCAACCTTCCGTTTCAACACAATCAAAGTGGTACTTTGTTAATCCCCTTTAAAAGTTTATAAGTTTGTTATAGACATTTCACTCGGACAGTGACTACAGTGATCCATACTGCGTACGAAATGGGATCGTGCAGCTTCTTCAGAAACTGAAGCCTGTCTGTGATTGCTTTGATTTGAATTATGTATTGCCTCTTGAAATTCCAAGAATGCTGGAACTTGTGAAGTTTTCGAAGATTTCTATGAAACCAATTGGAAAATACCAGCTGAAATCTGAAACTGTTTGCAAATTGGGAATTCAGGTAGGCTGCTAAAGTGTGTTGTGGAATCAGAAATGTTTAGAAGTATGAAGAGTACTGTATCGATTCAATCACTCAGTTTTCTGGCCCTCTTATTGATTTTCTTCATCGTGGAAAACATGTCGGACTGGGACTGGGGAAGGAAGCGGAGCCACTTCTCTTGTTTCAAGGATTTCTGGAGGTATGTTCTCTCTCTCTCTCTCTCTCTCCCTCCCCCCTCTCTCTCTCCCTCTCTCTCTCTCTCTCTCTCTCGTTCTCTCTCACTTTGTCTGTCTCTGACTCTCTTCCTGGCTCTGCCCTCATTCAACCGTCAATGTTTGCAGGATATTCGCCAGAAAGGTCTAGGATCTTTAGAAACTTTTTCTTTGAGGACTCATATAGATCACCAAACTTGGCTTGATTTCTTGGCTGCACCCCATTTTGTCAATTTTCTGTGGGCTGGAATTGTTGTATCATTTCATTGGCAGGAAGAGGTAAAGGAGGGTGATCAAAATTTCCTGAAAATGAAATCTAGATATGGCCCTTCAGCGTGCTCAAAATGCAAATCCCTACAGGAGTGGTATTATTCGTTGTCGATCACGTGAGTTTCTTTTGTTTCACTCACTCACTCACTCACTTTTTCCAGGCCATTGTTCACACCCATTTCATGGAAGACGATAGCCGTGAAGCCTTACTGAAGACTTTGTTCCCCCTTCACTTGTGCGACATTATCCTATTCGATGTCTAATTCGTCTATGATAGCTTTATGAATGCCTCCTCCGAACATGCTGCCATTTCAGCATTTGTGAAAGCGCGTAATGAAGCTGTGAAAGGACTCAATTGGAACTGAGAACTGATGGAATTTGAAGAGTCCTTGTTTCCCTCGTTTGAAAAATGAATCATTTTCGCTAGACTGCCGAGTTTTACGTAAACTTAAACAAATGTCCTTGCGAATATCTTTTTATTCCTTTGTTCGATCAATTATCGATTTCTTCTCGGCTACTTCTCGCTGCTCTCCTTGCTCTCCTCTGCCTTGCTCGACTCTACCTCGGTCGACAACCGCTCCGAAGCTGAATTCTCTATCACCATCCTTTGATTCATAAGCTCACCTTTCTTTTTGGTGAACTCCTCCACCACCTCCTTGATCTCCTGCCACATCTCATCAATCATTCCCTCCTTGGTCCAGTGAGATCCCACCGTGATAACCAACACAACCACTCCGTTGACAATTCTCTTTCCCACAGTCACTTTGTGGGTTTCATTGATCAAAGTACAGAGTTCATCAGTAAACGTGGACCATTCGGACCGATCGATATTCTCAACCTGAAGAAATATGTGCATACGGTAGGTAGAGTTACGTACGTAGTACTGGAAGGAGACGGAATTCAGGAGGCGAGGGACAAAGATGCGGAGATTGGGGTGGTTGGAAATGAAAGTTTCGAACTTTTCAGCGAAGGAAATGAGCTGAAAATTCAATTCAATTGGAGATGAAAAGGAAATCTACCATATTCATCCTTTTGATCATTTCCTGGGATCCCATGAGATGGAAGGGAAGGAGCAGCTTCAGTGAGTTGAGGATGGGATCGAACTGATCCGGGCCGGTGGACTGTTCCCAGAGTTTTTGATCCTTTGTCCTGAAAACTATGCGTCTCTCTATCTTCTCTCTCTCTCTCTCTCTCTCTCTCTTTCTCTCTCTAACCGACCAGACAACATCCGTCCCTCCAAAGGGCATCTCCACTCCAACGCTATCCGCTTCCTCCAACCCTATCGGCCGATTCTTCCCATCCAACCAGAACCCTCCAACCGTACTTCCATCAACATGCAGCCAGCACTGGTACTTCTCCGCAAGTTTAGCCAATCCCTGGATCTGATCCATTCCCATGCTTCCGTAACTGCCCAAAGTGGCAACAATCATAGTAGGAACCATGCCCACGGAGAGGTCCTGAAGCAACTTATGACTGCGGAAGGATTACGGTACCTTCAGGATCTCTTCCTCCAAAAGCTCGGGAATTAGGGAAAACTTCAGCTGTTTGATTGTAGGGATCTTACGAATATTGAGGGAGGTAATATCAACAGCCGTGCGAAGGTAGGAATGGGCCTGGAAGATGTGTTAGAGACAGAGAGAGAGAGAGAGAGAGAGAGAGAGGGAGGGAGAGAGAGAGAGAGAGAGAGAGAACACAGAGAGAGAGAGGATAGAGAGAGGGAGAGGGATAGAGAGAGAGAGCGACAGAGAGAGAGACAGAGAGAGAGAGAGAGAGACAAAGAGAGAGAGAGAGAGAGAGAGAGAGAGATCCACCTGATCACTCGCGTAAACCACCATCTTGCTCATGTGTTTCTTCGCCTTCTCTCTATCCTCCTCCCCCATTCTACCGTAATCGTTCCCTTCGAGACCCAGAATCTCTCGATTCTTCCGCTCTTTAGCAGTCACCATAGACCACAAAAGCCCATCTCCCACCGATTCCTTAAACCATCAAGATAAGCAAGGGGAAAAGAGTCCCACCACGAAATTTCCTCCGACGACGAAAGAATCAGGCAATCCGATAGCTCCGCGTGCCATTTCCAAGGCGATAGCTGCCAGTTTCTCCCATTTCTCTTCCTTCTTACTGGCGAGGGAGGCGATGAAATGGGCCAGAGGTGTATGGACAGTAATCCCTTGGGAGGGAGTGGAGAGGAGTCTCGGATTGTTCCTTCGAGGCAGCTGGGGGACAATCTCTTCCAAAACGTCGATTACATTTCCATCCTTGAGTTTATCCAATCTGTCGATGAGGAGGGTGGAATTCATTTCTGAATTGAAGAAGATGAGAGAAAGAGAGAGTTCCAACCTTCAGTCAATGGTGATTCTCTCTGCAGGAATTCCAATGCCCGGGTTACTGTATCCATCACTCTGCTTCTAACATCCACAACTGGGTCCTCCTTCCCCGAAGGCACTCTCCTCGAAGGGCTTCCTTCAACCCCTCCTTCGTTCAAAATCTCCGCAGCCATGATTTCATTCTTCAGCTTCCTAACCTTCATCCTGAATCTCAAACTAACATGTTTCAGAAGCTAGGAATACTTGGTTTTCCTGATGGACAAGTACTGGAAGATGTTGACTATGATGAAGATGACGGAGCCGGCTCCTAGAACGGCTAAGGCGACGGACATACCCAGGGCGACCGCCATCGTTGAGAAAGAGGGAAGAAAATAGAGACAACAATCACATTAGATTGTGATGGAAAGTAAAAATCATGCTAATATCCTAGGTTATGCTTATCAATTACCCACTTTTTTCCAATTGTTATCATTTAGTTGCACTGCCTCAACGTCTAAATTATAATCACTGATTATAAGACGGCACTTCCTAAGACTAGGCTCATCATCGGCGCAACTAAGTAATCCCGCCGCTGCCGCCGACTACCCCGGGCGCCGGAGGTGCTATTGCACGCGGGTGGGCGGCGGATCTCTCGCGTGGAGGGTGCAGAGTACACGCGGGGATCCGTGGCCCAGTCCGCCACGGCTGTGGTGCTTTCAGCCACAGCCGTGTCAAATAAGACGAGGATTCCAGTCGTGACGTTAAATGTTGCGTTCATCTTCAATCTTTCCACAACTCACGTTTTCAAATGAGCGGTGTCTCTTGATTTGCATTCCTCCCCTTCTCCCTCCTCGGAATCCCCGTGCGTGTGCCCGTGACGCTGCGTCATTTCTTGTATAAAAGCCCCTGCCTGGCCCTTTCCCCCATTCTCTCTCGTCTCCGATGGCCGACAAGTCTTGCTACATGGGTGCCGGAGGCTACGGAAGCGGCTACATCAACGGAGCTTCGAACACCGGCTACGCTCGCGAGGACTACGCCTACGGTGGAAGCAGCAGCGGAGGAAGCAGCAACACCGGAGCCTCTGCTGGAAGCCAGCCCTCCGGAGGATCCTCCACTCCTGGAGTCTTCAAGCCACGCACCGACCAGTCCTGCTACTCTACGGAGAAAAGTGCATCGTTTTACTTCTCTCTCGCCTTTTTCTGCCGTACCGAAACCATGTCCGTTTGTTTACGTCACGGCGGGGCCGAGAAAGTCCTTGGAGCGGCCGACTGCGGGTCATTCGTGGTGCCAGAGGTCATCTCCCGCAATGTCCTTTCGCTCACTTTCCATCTCTCATTATAGAGAGTATGATTCCATCTCTCTCTCTCTCTCTCTCTCTCTCTCTCTCTCTCTCTTTCCCTCTCCTTTCTGGGCCAACCTGTGGCGGCTAACCTCGTTTTCGAGAGCCGGGATTTTTCGATCCGCTTGGCTTGCGCTCTCCCAGCCCCGCATCGAATTTTAAGGCAGCCTTCGTGTCTTCCTCCATCTAAATCGCCAGTTTCCATCCCAAACAGGCCAAAGGTCTTCGTAAACATCTTCCTCTAACCGCATTCTCCTCCCCGAGGCCGCTATTTACCCACGGAATCTAATTTTATGCCCTCCGTTTACCTGTTCTTTGAACGCCAATCTTGAGAAAAATGACGGTGGAACCAGCCGAATTTCGAGAGAAAACCGCGTGGTGACCTGGGACGTAAAAATACCACAATCCGCACGTACTTGTCGCATTATCTTTGTTTTTTGCCGCAGAAGTTTGCACTTGGCCTTGTTTTCGCACAACACTTTGGTTTATTCATCTATTATGGCCAAAATAAAACCTTTTTGAAACTTAGAACACAAAACATAAATTCAATTTTTCCCAACGAGGTGTCATTTGCGCACACGCGGGAACCGCAGACTATTTGAACTTCGACTTAATTTTTGTGTATTTTTGAATGTTTACATGTTTATGTATGCTAGAATACCAACAAATATAGATTTTTTGAAACCAGTGGCAGTCCATTGTAAAATTCTGAGAATCACCTGATGCACGCGTGTATTCTTCAGCGATTACACGCGTCCATCAACAGGGTAGCTGTCATCAACATGTTGCTGTGACAAGCCGGCTGCACTTGCAACCTTGCTGCCAGACGGGTGGTCGCAATTCTTTGTTTCTCTTTGCCAGTCGGCTTCCCTAAGATTCTTAAGATTCTAGATGCAAGTGCCAGCCGGGTGTCCCAACAATAGCAAATGCCACCCGGTCCCAAATTCTTTTTTGCCAACCGGCTGTCTTAAGTTTTCCTCTTGCCAGCCGACTACTGATCACCAGCTGGCAGCCGCTTTCAAAGTCAGCCTCTCTCTTGGAAGCCGACTGTCCCCTACTCACTCTCCTAGTGCCAGTCGGCTTCCCCTAAGCTCCTCCTGCCAGCCGGCTGCCCTCAAACCTCTGATGCCAGCCGGGTGTCCCCGCAGTCCTTTTCAAAGCAAACAAAAACCGTGGCGCCCGCTTTCAGGAACAACGCAGCCCATATGATATCACACACGCCGACGAACTGAATATCGACTTTTCGGCTCCGCCCGGTTATGTTACATGTAAACAACGCTTTCCCACTCCTACAGAGTCAAATAATCATATTTATTCTATAAATTCAACCTATTTTTCCAGAAAATTTTGATTTCTTGGCGATAAAATTGCATTTCTCTGCCAATTCGTCATTTAGTGCCACCCTCGCGTGGCGGAAATCGCTTTTACCCGAGTTTAAAGCCGTGGGCACCGCCCATTTTCTCACAGCCTCTTCTTTCAGCTGCCACCCGGCTGTCTCCTATTTCCCGTCGTTGGCAGCCGGCTGTCAACAAAAACCTTCTATAACTGCCATAATTAGTTTCATTTCTCGTTTCGAATCGCAGGAAATGCAATCAGTCGCCATAATTTGAAGTCTCCGCCGCCGTTTTTCGTCATTCTCGGCGGGGAAAAACGAGAATTTTCCGTTTTCAAAATCATTTTGTGCTTTGACCCTCTGATTTCGGGGTAAATATCACCGTGCTGTTGTTTTTCTGTGGTAAATAGAGCAAACATGACAAAGTTTGACTCAATTCTTTTTTATTAATATACTGTAGGGCCCGGGCAGGCCCGAAAACTACCGTATTCCTGGACAAGCGTGTGATTCTGAGCCTGGCGTGGTTTCTCCCGATTGTCTCCTTCGTTCTTGCCATCTGCCCACCTCCTTATCTCACACTCCGCCGTTTGCTTATTGTAAGCATTCCTCCGCGAACCCCACGCACCCTGAATTTTTCCCGAAGCGAGCCATTGTTTCTCTGTCAAAGTTCCATTTCTGCCTTCTGGCCTGCGTCTGAGGTTCAACACGGAATCGATTGCATCTATTAGGCGGACACAACCAGTTTCCCACCTGCTGGAATTCACTTACTTTGTTTATTTTTAATTTTCTCTCGAAAATTGCGGATTTTAGACCAAAATCGTAGTGTTTTTGGCCAGGATTAGCAGTATTTCATTAAATATACTGAAAACTCGCTGAAAATCCACTCTAGATTGTGGAAAATTGACGAAAATTTTAATTTGAAAATAGCGCATACGGTAATTGTGTCGTGTCAAAAATCAGGTACGCAATGCGCCCAAATAAATAACGTTACAGTACCACTTTTGTATTTTAATTACTTTTAATTGATAGTTTGAATTTCCACGGTGGGTCAACCCTTAACAACCGCCGCAGTCAACGCGGCCCGGCCCTCTCTGAAAAACAGGCGAGGTTATTACGGTTAATAATCGAACTGCGGCGTATTTTCGAAAAACACGCCGCAAACCGCCGTAGTGGCGCAGAAAAAGTATGCGCTGTGGCGCTGTGGCACGTTTTTTCTGCGCCACTACGGCGGTTTGCGGCGTGTTTTTCAAAAACACTCCGCGCTTAACCGTAGTAACCTCGCCTGTTTTTTCAGAGAGGGCCGGGCCGCGTTGACTTCCGCGGCAACTCACCGTGTTTCGTGATTTTCATTGGGAAACTTTCGAAGAGATATGTTTTAAATCGTGGTTTAGCTAAATAAACGCATTTTGTCGAGTTTCTGAGTTACCAACTTGATATTTGGCTTTTTCAGGCCTTTTTCATTAGATAAACGTGTTTTGTGTTTAAGCTGCCGATTCCGTTATTCCCTGACAACCGCTTGATTGCACCGGAAATGTCAGGATTTGGGCGGAAAGCCGCTATTTTTGAGCAATTGCGTCACCAGTTCTTGTCTTATCACGGAGAGAGCGATTTATGTGCTCCACTCTTCCGATTTCTGATGGAATCAACTGTCATTTCCACTGTTTTACGACCGCGTGTTTGGTCCTGGCGCACAGCCAACTTTTAGTTAGATTCCTCCTCGTATTTCCATTAATTTTAGGCTTATTTGGTCCCACCCTGACAATTCCAGTGATATTTCCTTGTATTTCCGTGTCTTCCATAATTTTCCGTGATTTTTGCGCTCTCTCGCGCCAAAAATAGCTCTTTCCAGTCGGGAAAGTCCATTCCAGTGATTTTAAAGGTCTATTTTCAGTAGTTGGCCCCGCCGCCGATCCACCGCCATGGCCGATGTGAAGCCCGTTTCCCCGTGAGTTTCATCTAATTTAGACCACAAAAATAAAAAATAAAACAAAAAAAAATTCGTTGTGGGACCCGTAAACCCGCATATTTGCAGTGGCACCCTCTCCCTGTGGAAGCGCTACGGACCCTCGGAGAACACGGTCCGCGGAATTGTGATCGGCGGAATCACCGGAGGAATTGAGGTATTCTGGTGACAACCGACTGGCACTGATCTCTTTGTTTGAAGATCTGCATCACCTTCCCCACGGAGTACGTCAAGACCCAGCTGCAGCTGGACGAACGGTCCGCCACCCCCAAGTTCAAGGTTCGTACGAAAGAAGGTTTCAGGTGGCCTGAGGGTCGGAGGAGCGGCATGCGATCGGTTAAATTCTAGGAATAAGTCACCTGCGGCCTGATGTTACCAGTACCAGTAGCTAAACAAAGCGGTCTGATGCCGCTATGAACCCTCTAAGCGGCCTGATGTTGTCAAAAGCACCCAGTCGTAACAGAAAGACCAGCTGGAGTTCAAACTACACAATTTCGAGTTCCCAAATCGAAAATCCCGATGTCTAATCTCCGAAATCAACAAATATTGACAAAAAATGACCGGGAAGTTCAATCCCAGACCGATTGTCTCACTGGAGCTTCTTTTTCACAGACATTTCTGCTGATTGAGATGGAAACAGCTGAAAGTGGGTGGCTTTCATTCTCCGAGTGGGAATCTCGTCAAAAGATGTGATAAAGAAGTAGCGCCCGTGGGAATGGTTGGTCCAAGGCGGCCTGAGCTTGCCAGCTGCATCGGCCTTCCTGGAACATAGCCTAATCAATTGTTCCTCGTCGTCCATTGTTTCTCTCGCTATCTCTGCTAGATAGAGTTAGCGTAGAGTAATGATAAGATTGCACCGGAACGCGTGATGCATGGCGTGTTTCGGGGAAGACGACACCCCTGCACCCACGGAGGACTCTTTTCTGTGTCAGTTGGACGGCCGCCGATCGACGATCAAAGAATCAAAGGGAGAGGGGGCCAAGCGGGGCATTTCCCAGGGGGAAAAGAGAGAAATTATTAGTTTTCTAAAGTAACACAATACTTTGGGGAATTCTCTAAGCCGTAGGGTCTCTGGAAACATATGGAAATTCTTTCTTCGGGTCATTTTACCTGAAAAGCCACTGACACCCTCAGGCCGCCTAAAAAGCAACTGGCAACATTAGGCCGCCTAGGACCAACCCTTCTCACGGGCGCTGCTTCTTTATCACATCTTTTTGACGGGATTCCCACTCGGAGAAGGGAGCAAAGCCACTTTCAGCTGTTTCCATTTCCAATCAGCAGAAATGTATGTGAAAATGAAGCTCCCATGAGACAATCGGTCGGGAATTGAACTTCCCGATTAACTTCCCTCAATATTTGTTGATTTCGGAGATTAGACATCGGGATTTTCAATTTGAGAACTCGAAATTGTGTAGTTTGAACTCTTGCTGGTCTTTCTGTTACGCGGGTATTCTGACAACTTGCCTTACATATTTCGGTTTCTGACAGCCTCAGGCCGCATCTGACCGCTTTTGATAACCTACGTCCGCTTGGCGGGGAAATCCTACCGTGTTGGGCCTCTGTGTATGCCTGCAACATCACGATGTTGCTTTTTGCATTTTTGAACGAACTAGGCGTGTAGAACCTCAGAACTATGTAAAATCCTAAAGTCTTCGTTTTCAGGGCCCAATTGACTGTGTGAAGCAGACGGTGAAGGGCCACGGCGTGTTCGGTCTCTACCGCGGTCTCTCCGTCCTCCTCTATGGCTCCATTCCCAAGTCCTCCTTCCGGTTCGTCCCCTTCCTCCGATTTCGCGACGGGACCCAATTCCAGATTCGGAACCTTTGAATATCTCAAGGGCAACTTTGCCGACGACAGGGGAAACCTCACTCCTCTCATGAGATTCGCCTGCGGTCTCGGAGCCGGTACCCGCGCTCTAATCGAAATTCCTAATGTCCATCTTTAAAGGACTGTCTGAGGCCGTGTTCGCTGTGACGCCGATGGAGACGGTCAAAGTGAAGTTCATCCACGATCAGACGCTGCCCAAACCCCAGTACAGGGGATTCGTCCACGGCGTCGGCTGCATCATCAAACAGGACGGCATCGGAGTGGGTTTTATAAGAAATTAAGGGAAATCAATGTGTTTAGGGAATCTACAAGGGACTGACGGCCACGATGATCAAGCAGGGATCCAACCAGGCCATCCGCTTCTTCGTCATGGAGACTCTTAAGGTGAGGCTTCGGCAAGCAGACAATTCCAAGGGCAAAAGAAAGGTTAAACAACAAAGAAACAAAGCTTCGCAGAGGTTCTAGTTCCAACAGGTCAAATGGTCCACTATTTCGCTGTTGTAATTGGAAAACGAAACTATCATTTCTACCGCAATGTGTTCTCAGAGCGGTGGATTTCGCCTTTTTTGTCTTCCCTGCGTTATTCCCGTGACCGCACTTTTTGGTATTCTAATTCCGAGTGTGAATGGCAAAACGACCGAATTGAGGCCTTCGGTCGAATGAAATGACATTTCGAACGCGAGGAAAGGGCGACAGACAGGGTTGGAATATGTTCAAGGGTAATGCAAATAATCCACCCGTTGGTTGCCAAAAAGCGGCTTTTAAAAAAGCTATACCAGCGCAAGGTGCCCCAAGCAGTTCCCATAGGGAATCTTTCAGCCATTCGTTTATTTCAAGCCCCTTCGTTCCATTCCCAGATCTGTGATTTCTGTTCTAGTTTCTAGTGTTTGACCTGAAAATGACAACTGACTCCGCGGGGACCGCTCATTTTTCACGGAAAACACTTGCGGATTGAGCGGAGTGTGATGACACAAAAACGTCATTTTCCTGTTTCTAAGCACTTGGAAGGATTGAACTTTGATGTCAGATGACGCAAAATGATCGGGTTATTGTAATTGTCCGAGAAATCTGAGAACATGGGTATTTGTATCTCCACAGAAGAACTTTGGAACACTGTAACCCTGAAAATTCGTCTAAATCGTCAATTTCAGGACTGGTACCGCGACGGAGATAACACGAAACCGATCTCAAAGCCCATCGTCGGTCTGATGGGAGCCGTCGCCGGAGCGGCCTCAGTCTACGGTATCCCTTTCTTTCGCTGTTGTAACCGAGATTTTAGGAAACACGCCGGTGGACGTGGTGAAAACGAGAATGCAGGGACTGGAGTCTAAAAAGTACAAGAATACGCTCGACTGCGCCGTTCAAATCTGGAAGAAGGAGGGATTCTTCGCGTGAGTTTCAGTTATGACAGTGAAACCAGTAATTCATCCCCGAAATTGTATTTCCAGGTTCTACAAGGGCACGGTTCCTCGTCTGTCCCGCGTGTGCATCGACGTGGCCATCACCTTCATGATCTACGACTCCATTATGGAAGTGCTGGACAAGTACTGGAAGAAGCATTAGCATCCAATCTAATAACCCCCTCATTCCGCTGGGTATCGGTTCACTTCCCCAAAATAGCACGAATCTTCCAAATGACCAATTTCTGTTGTAAATATCCCCTCTAGCAGTGATTCACTTTGCAGGTTGTGTATACAAGGCGTGTTCCCCATTGTTTTAGGTCTGTGATTCTTTTCCCTTAGTAAGATTTATTTATTAATGAACATTAATACACTAAATAGTTACAATGAGAAGAAAGAACTACAAAATACCAATAGCAAAGGTTAGAACAAGAACGAGGAAAACACATTTGCAACACTTTTTACAAAAGTACATTTATGGGAGCCAGCTTTATTTGTATTCATGTGCTAGTTGGGTCCGAGGTAGCAGGACTGGTCGGTGCGTGGCTTGAAGACTCCAGGAGTGGAGGATCCTCCGGAGGGCTGGCTTCCAGCAGAGGCTCCGGTGTTGCTGCTTCCTCCGCTGCTGCTTCCACCGTAGGCGTAGTCCTCGCGAGCGTAGCCGGTGTTCGAAGCTCCGTTGATGTAGCCGCTTCCGTAGCCTCCGGCACCCATGTAGCAAGACTTGTCGGCCATCGGAGACGAGAGAAAATGAGGGAAATGGCCAGGCAGGGGCTTTTATACTACAAATGACGCAGCGTCACGGGCACACGCACGGGGATTCCGAGGAGGAAGGTTCTCAAAGGGAGAGGAATGCAAATCAGGAGACACCGCTCATTTGAAGACGTCAGGAGTTCGGGAAAGAGAAATGAAAATGCATACAAAGAGGGGGCGATGGGAAAAGGGAAGAGAGAGAGAGAGAGAGAGAGAGAGAGAGAGAGAGAGAGAGAGAGAAAGGGATAAAGCGTTTTCAATTGTCAAGTGTGAGGAAAGCGAAATACGAAAGAGAACCAGCGGCGCGAGTAAAGAAGTACGAAGAAAAAGTCGATGAAATCGTTGAACAAGTGAAGGAATAGAGATAATTGAGGTGGCAGATTTATTACTCACTTATTCACGGGAATTCTGAAGAGGAAGGCTCTCGAAATTCTGATGAGGCGAAGGGGGCAAGGGGTTAAATCACCTTGTTTATTACGAGATTTCCAAAATGGAAAGCGGCCTGAGGTTACCAGAAAAGGGAAAAGAAAAGGTTTTTCATCGAGTTGGGGTTATTCATAAACTGGCATATAAATTGATGTAACAGTAAAATCTCAACTTAAAACTAACAAATTCAAAGTGAAGGCAAATCAAAGTTCCCTAGTTCTCTCCAGTCTATTTACCCAGTAGATGAATTCCGACGCTAATAAGTTCCTCCTCACTCTCTCGTTTCCATCCATATAAGCCTCGATGAATCTATCCGTTGTCTTCGTCCAGCCAATTCGAAGCTTTCGCGTCAAAAATGAAAGTAAGACGCCTTCATCTCCTTCAATGAAGTGGATATTATGCTTCTGAAACCCTAATTTGAGTATGAAATTGTGGTAACTTACATATTTAGTCTCGCAAATACAGCTGACAACGACCGCGAACTTAATTTCCAGTTTCAGCAACCGAATTCTAACGGGAACATTCCAGATGCGTTCTCGGTGTGCGCTAACTTTGAGGCAGACAGTTCTGTACTCCTCCGGAATTATGTCCCGATTCCAGAGAATCACGAAGGGAAGAGATCCAGCATCCGGTGCACTGAAGGGCCACAACTGTCCTCTCCTCGCCTCCTCCAACAAAAAGAAACAACTAAGTTTCTTCAAGTTTCCGAAGGTGCGGGTCCTCGAGATCTCCTGAAAGAGAGAAAGAGTGAGTGAGTGAGTGAGTGAGTGAGTGAGTGAATGTGCATCTACTTACCACCATGAACCGGCGAAAGATGTCCGCTGTGCAGTACTGAAGCACACCCTTATTGAATGGCTTCAAAAGCTCCAATGTCTCGTCCACAGGGCACTGTGAACACCGATTGACACTCACTTTGTAGCTGCTGTGGTTAGGATTCTGAATATTTGTTTAGCCTTCACTAGTCCAAACCAAACCTTGGCTAAAGAAGTGGTCAAACGGACAAAGTTCTCGAAACTAAAGTCGACCTGTCGCATTTGAATGGCCATTTTCCCATTCGAAGTGATGCATCCGACCATTTCCAAGATGTTCTCCATGGAAACTCCAGTAATTTTTCCTGAATCGCAGATGGGACGCATACGGCGAATGGCATCCATCACGGATTCTTCATGGGCGGGTTGGGCCTCCCTTGAGAGGTTCTGGAAACCTAATAAAGTTTGTTTAAATTGAGAAACCTACAATTTGCAGGGAAGAAATAGAGATCGCGGAAGTTATGAGCTCCAAGTTAGATTGAAACTCGCCATCATAGGGAATTGTTTTCACGCATTCGTCACCAGTAGCAGAATTGACGTTGACTCTTGTAATGGAGAGCTGTCCCTGAAAAGTGTGAGGTGTGTGTGTGTGTGTGTGTCTGTGTCTGTGTCTGTGTCTGTGTCTGTGTGTGTGTGTGTGTGTGTGTGTGTGTGCGTGCGTGTGCGTGTGTTTTCAGTCACCAACCGGAAGGTCTGAATTGAGTTCCATCATAAGTCTCATTCCAAAATTCCTCCGCGAAGCAATCGCCTTCTTGTGGGTCTCGATGAAGGAATTCATAAAGGAGCCCGTTTGTCTCAATCGACACAAAGTGCCGTTTGGTATCTGGAAGCAACCCAATTACCATGTGAATCGTGAAAAATGGTACCTTTTTTAGAGTGGAAAACAGCAAAGTATCTGGAAGACTGTCGAAATTGGAGAAAGACATCTCTGAAAAACGACAAATGAGTTCGAGAGAACTCAATCGCTAGGGGCGGTGGCAAAATGGAGGTGATCGGTCCTTGGAGACGATCAATATGGGATGAGAGGTGGGGAATGCATGGGCACAGCTGTGAGTTGCATTTTAGACTGTCTGGTGGGGAAAGGGCAAATGCATCCCCGGAGACAAAACAAACCAATGGAGAAGCAAGGAATTGAATGAGTGAGGGCTATTCATTTTATACCCAAATTTCCGAGAGATAGAGAGAGAGAGAGAGAGAGAGAGAGAGAGAGAGAGAGAGAGAGAGAGGGAGGGAGAGAGACGCGGAGCAGGGACAGAGGTAGATAACTTTACAAAGAGCCCCTTAAAGCCATAACTGTTTTTACAAAGCGTCCATTAGGACTGCCTTTCCCTCTTTTGTAATCTGAAGTGCCCGCGAGCCGTCGACGCGCGTAATTCAAATTCTCGGGGCTTCCCGCCGTTTGGCGTACCTTCGCCAACTTTCACACTGAAGCTTCTACTTTCCCCCAAAATACTTTTGAATTTAACTTGTTTTTTGAACTTAGAACAAAATTTTCCCTATTTCAGTTGACCACAATCCCCGATGTCCGCCGTCGGAAGCAGAAGCTGCCATTGACCTCGTCTGATTCAACCAACCCCCCTCAGCAGATAAATCCGGTGAGCGTTTTGCCTGTTTTTGAAGGTCATCGCTTATTTCCAACCTTCTAATCGTAAGAACTTTGTGGCTTCTCAGAGTAGTTTTCATGACTTAGAATGGGATCTTTCAGGTCCAGGACGTAATCGCCATGAACGCGAGGATTCTCTTTCTTGAAATGGAAAACGCCCAGCTGAAGCAGACGATCCAGCATCTGGTACTCCAATTGGAGGAGAAACAGACCTGTATCACCGATGCGTCCAAGATCATCGAGGACGCTCTGGATTCACAGAAGAAGTAACTAAGTGATGTTTCTACCTGTGGAAAACATGATTCTAATTTTCAAGTAAAGTTATTTCATTTCAATTGCAGAACGAGAGAGAGAGAGAAAGAGAGAGAGAGAAAGAGAGAGAGAGAGAGGGAGAGAGAGGGGAGAGGGAGAAAGAAAGAGAAAAAGCCAAATAAGAACGGGGAAACACATTTACAACACTTTTTACAAAAGTACATTTATGGGAGCCAGCTTTATTTGTATTCATGTGCTAGTTGGGTCCGAGGTAGCAGGACTGGTCGGTGCGTGGCTTGAAGACTCCAGGAGTGGAGGATCCTCCGGAGGGCTGGCTTCCAGCAGAGGCTCCGGTGTTGCTGCTTCCTCCGCTGCTGCTTCCACCGTAGGCGTAGTCCTCGCGAGTGTAGCCGGTGTTCGAAGCTCCGTTGATGTAGCCGCTTCCGTAGCCTCCGGCACCCATGTAGCAAGACTTGTCGGCCATCGGAGACGAGAGAAAATGAGGGAAATGGCCAGGCAGGGGCTTTTATACTACAAATGACGCAGCGTCACGGGCACACGCACGGGGATTCCGAGGAGGAAGGTTCTCAAAGGGAGAGGAATGCAAATGAAATAGAGAGTCGAAGGGAATTCGATTGTCACTTTATTTCGAAAAACGAATTAGAATACTCAATGAAAGGAAACATTTTTCTAAAAAATCCAGCTCTTTCTTCCAAGATTTTGTTGCCGTTGATTGTCATCCATGAAGGTGTTGATATTTCCCCAAAAGGTCTTCCGCCTACGGAATCCAAAATGAGGACCGCAAGAAACTAAATTGTAAATTTAATTATTTATTTATTGTTTGAAAAATGGTAATGCAAAAATGTTCACACCGGTCCGTGGATGACAGAGTGTGAAGGATGTCGCATTCCACATTCGCTTAGGAGAAATGTATGGGAAGGAGTTTCCAAAATATGACAGGCAAGGGGGACCTAAAGACCTCTCTTCTCTCTCTCTCTCTCTCTCTCTCTCTCTCTCTCTCTCTCTCCTCTCTCTCTCTCTCTCTCTCTCTCTCTCTCTCTCTGTTTCTCTCTCTCTCCCTCTCTCTCCCTCTCTCTCCCTCCTCTCTCCTCTCTCTCTCTCTCTCTCTCTCTCCCTCTCTCTCCTCTCTCACTCACACACACACACTCTCTCCCTCCCTCCCTCTCTCCCTCCCTCTCTCTCTACTCACCTCTTCCTGAACTTTTACTCTTTTTGGCTCCTCCTCCCTCCACAAAGTCTTAAATGGCGGATACTTAGGATCCCCTTCATTCAAAAAGGCATGTAAATGGCCAAATTCGTACCCATGAAATATCGCTGATTTAAGATTGCCAAAATCTACCGTGCGATACAATTCCTGTTTTAATTTATAATTTATGTGAAAATATCCAACTTACCCATATCATCTGATTTTGTGATTGTGGTGTTAACGCATATATATCGAATGATTCAAAACAGGTGATGAAGGGGATAAATTGAGAAGGAAGACAATTGTGGGACAAATATCCCAATTCAAAGCAAACCCTGCGATGTTTCTGCAAACAAAAATTGTTCGGATTCAGTTAAAGAAATAGTCAGAGACCTTTTTGCGGCTTATATTGGCCTATGGCGTACATTACTGTACGCGGCGGGACTACCTTTTCCGCGGCCGCCGATCTCGTACGGGTACGGGCCGAACTCGCGGCGCATCAAACAACCAGAGTTTTCTGCGTCTTTTCAGGCGGGAACATTGAAAATTCTAAAGTGACGATCAAAACGTCGATAAACCGATCATTGGGCAGACACGTAAACACCGTGCACGTAGTTCGTGAATAACTTTTCAAGCTCTTTAATATGAAATAAAGTTTAAAAAAGGTCCCTGCCGGTCCTACGTTTATTTCAGGATCCAACGTAGTTTTTCCGCAAAGTCTTCCTTATAAAGATGGCTTTGGATCTTCTGCAATCCACTTCAACCATCATTGCAGAACTTTTTAGTTCTAATAAGGTAGACAAAATGTCGGAAAACTTTTCCTCGGGAATTGGTCTGTCTAAAATGCTGGACCTCTGTAAATAATTTTGATTATTGATCTCTGTCTAAACAAACCAATTTAATTGTTTTCAAGCTGAGAGCCGATAGTTGTTCGAATGGATTTGAAAGATGAAAATCTCCCACGCGATCTAATCGATTCTTTTTGTTAATTGCATATTCTGGCTAAAAATATATTCTCGTAGAATTAAAAAGGTTAGGCAATTTAGAACCTACCTGTCCAGTTTCATGCCTGAACATTATCGACAAACAGTGGGTTTCTTTTCTTTTTGAAGAAAGATGATAACGGTAGCTCTCGACAAAGTCATCTATAGAGGAGCAAGCGCGCCTAAGGCGAGTTAAGGTACGGAAATTAACCTAAATGGTTGCAGCTTTTTAAACAAAAAAGAAGCCAACCTTGTTTAAAAGTTGCAAAATGATGGTCTTAGGTAGGTGCAACTGCAACATTTAGACGTCAAGTGGATTATGTGGGAAGACAGAAAGCGAGGCCAGGATTAAAGGGCTAACCAATCAATAACAGAAGAAGGTTAATAACACTGCTGTCGTGGCCAACCTGCGCCCTCTGTTCAAAAGGCGGCGGCGGCATTGCAACCACAGTGTCTGCGTGGCGCAGTCTATAGCGGCGCCGTCCAGGCGTGGCTCCCGGGTTCAATCCCGCGCGATGAAGGTTACCATCTTTCGGGGCATAACAATCTTGATGATAAGCTTCCTTGCTGAGCGTATTTTTCTCATTTTGTTTTCAGTTCTTGCATTTATTTTACTGTGTATTACTCTCCTACAATCCCAACTGGATGTTGAAAACACGAGGGGTTTCTTTCTGTTTGAGGACTAAAGGACGAGCAGAAATGGCTCTTCGCTGGGCGATCTCTCATTTCTGGACGATCCCACACGACACAGTTCGTTTTTCCGGCGTTTTGACTGTTTGGTCTCAGCTGCCAGTTCGGCGGACGTTGTCTGCCCTCTCCTCTCCGGCCACACTCTCTCGCCCAACCACAAATCAATGTTTATTAGACACAGGAGAGGCGCTATGACTATTCACTGTCCACTCAAAACTGATTCTACTAATTTTACGTAGTCCTAGACCTTTAAAATCTTAATTAGACCTATAAGATGATAAAAATACGATAAACTTAATCTTAATTTTACACAGAAACCGGACACACCGTTTTTAAACCAGGCACTTATCAGCTGTTCTTTGGAACACACGTTTGAATTAATCAGGTTTGTCCTCCTGAATTTTTATTTATTTATTTTGCTGTTAAATTTCTACCCATTTCTGCTACCCAAAACGTGGATTCATTGCGAAATTAGGGCGATTTCAAGGAAACTCGCCAGATTACCCGGGTTTTCCCTAAAATTGAATTTTTCCTTTACTAATCCTCTGATTTCTTAATTATTCTCAAATTCAAACCCATTTCAATAGCAGGATTTTAATAATCATAGCGTTTTTACTGGGAAATCCCCCTTCGGTTCCAAATTCAGATGGAACGCTGATTTTTGATCAGCTAGATGACAGCCAGCTGTCTTGAATATTTAATGTTTATTTTCATGGTGAATTTCACTTTTCCTACGAATCTGGCTATTTTATTTATAAAATGTTATACAAAATACGTTTAATTGTGTACTTTTCATGTGTAAACCAAGAGCTCACGCGGTTTGCACGTGAGCACGCGCCCAGACAGTCCGTGGTAATCCCTCGATTTCTGTCTGTTTGCGGTAATATTTTTCTAATTTTCATTATTTTTCTAATATAAATTTATTGAAATAATCATTTTAAATATAGCTAAATGATAAATTTTACTTAATTTTGTCAAAATAGCTAAATTGGGACAGTGACTGGACAGCTGACAGCCTTGGTGTTGTCCAAACACGGGTGACTCAACGAAATGTGAAACCCTGGGGACTTTATTGTGATCTTTCAGCTTTTTAGGAGTTAATTCATGTAGACAGAGTCATCCGAAATGAATTCATTATTTCAATGCCAAATTTCGATCGATTTTGTGCAATTTGGGCGGTTTTGAGCGATTTTTTGTGAAGGACCGGGCGCCACTGTAGATCTGTAGGTCCCGCACAGAAGTATCATACTGTAATTTGCGTTAAACCATGAGAAGTCTTCATTTTTCCTTGATTAGTCATCAAAACCACCCCATTCTGTTCACCCAGGCTTCAGAAACCTCCCTCGTTGCCCGTAAATTGATTAACTCCCTGTTTCTTTGTCCATTTTATCACTTGGATCCCGAACTCCAGCTCCCTTATCATCCCTTTTTCGTGTTTGCTCTCGCCCACCCCGTTCCCCTCTGTTTTTATACCCGAAATTATCGTTTTCCCCTAAAAAATACCTCTATTTTCAGAATGGCGAATCCAATTCGGGAAGGTTATCGGGAATTCGATAACGAGGAAGTGGAGGGCCAGCCTCAGGTGATTTTTATTTGGATTTTGGTTATTTTTGAATTTCAGAGGCAGAATAGGACAGATGTAGTGGAGGACACGCCGATCTTCCAGGATAGAATACCCACTAGCAATTCCCTCACTTCGGAGCAGGCCTTCATTCACATGGTCAAGGTGGGAAATCCTAAGATTTATTAAAGGACTGGGTAGAACCAGCTGAATTTTAAAGGGCTAACAAAATATCAAAGGACTGTTTAAGAAAGTATTGAATCAGCTGGTATCCTGGTTATTTATACCTTGTTATCCATCGAGACAATGAATCCAGAAATAACCTACCCTTTACTTATCTCCAATTTTCAGGCGATGCTAGGCACAGGTCTCCTCTCCCTCCCCCTCGCCTTCAAGCATTCCGGCCTTTTTGTAAGATTTTCCTTCGAAAACTGATCTATTGGCTTCCAGCTAGGACTGATCCTGACGATCGTCATCTGTATAGTTTGCCTGTACTGCATGCGGCAGGTCGTCTTCGCCGCCCATTTCGTCTGTAGCCGGTTGGTTTTCGTTTTTTAATCCTTTTCTGTTTTAAAAGCCAAAGACCTTGTTTCAGAAACGGTCGAGATTTAATCGACTACGCGAATATCATGAGAGGAGCCGTCGAGATGGGTCCGCCCTGGATCCGACACAAGGGCTATTTCTTCAAGTGAGTTCTCTCTCTCTCTCTCTCTCTCTCTCTCTCTCTCTCACTCTCACTCTCCCTCTCTCTAAGTCTAATTTCAGACAAATGGTCAATGTGAACATGTTCATCTCTCAGCTCGGCTTCTGCTGCGTCTACTTTGTCTTCATGGCCGACAACCTCGAGGATGTAAGGGTTACCCTTTTTCTTACCTACGGAAGCTTAAAATGTGGCTAATACAATGTTGCTTTTTCAGTTTTTCACCACAAACACGGGTATCCATCTCTCGACGGCCACTTGGATGGTGATTCTGCTGATTCCGATGCTCTCCCTCTGCTCCATCCGCCGGCTGTCCATCCTCGCCCCATTCGCCATGGGAGCCAATGTGGTCTACATCCTGGCAGTGGCCATCGTCCTCTTCTTCTTCCTCTCAGGTGAGTCACACGCACACATACACACACTCCTCTCTTCAGACCTGAAGCCAGTCAACTCCCTCCCCTGGTTCGGCAATCTCTCCGATCTCCCTCTCTTCTTCGGAACCGTCATGTTCGCCTTCGAAGGAGTTGCCGTCGTTAGTTTTCCTCTATTCCTTCTGTCTCAGCCATGTACCGGCCAGTTGGCCTCGTTCTACCCTATTTTTCTTAATACAGAGAGAAATATAAGTTTCAGATCATGCCGATTGAGAACAGAATGCAGTCGCCGCACTCGTTCATCGCCTGGAATGGAGTCCTCAACTCCAGCTGCCTCGTGGTCCTCGCCATCTTCGCTGTCACTGGATTCTATGGGTAAGAAGCTGTGAGAGAGATTGATTGTTAAGTTATCACCTGACTACTGCACGAGAAACGGGTTCTGTAATCCAGCACGTCAGTGGTTACAGTATCCCAAGAAGTGGGACGAAACTACAATAACCCACACTAAGACACTAATACCACCAGTAAACGGGTTACAGTAATCCACATAAAAGAACGATAACATGACTACTCCTGCGAATATACAAGTTTTAAAAGGACTGACTACAGTACCTCCAGCCCTGGCTACAGTATCCGAATTCATACGACAACACCGACTCCCGCCCAAACAATACATCTGCCTACTACCCATTTATTTTCATTCGTCTCTGCTCCTCCTTCTATCCTCAGATGTCGTTGGACCCTCCGGCCGATTCGTGGCTGCCGCTGCTCCTGGAAACTCCGTACATCGTCACGCGGAGACAGTCCTCGTCGAAGAAGCGGCCACTGAACTCGCAGCAGAATTCACCTGAAGATGGATTCTTTCGATTGACTGGAAGAGGCCAGGAGGCCGTTCTCTGCCCTTGAATGCCTGGAAACGTACCGATGGTGTTGTTGCAGAGGGAGCAGCGGATGCAATCGCGGTGCCAGTACTGCCGGTTGAAGCGGACGGCCTTGGCGGCAGTCGGGTGGCCACAGCCTGTTGGAGAGGAGTTCAGATGACTCGAGGAGGCAAACCGGCGCAGGCGGGGGCCATCTCCATGGCGTAGCAGTCTTCGCAGAAGGGGCCGTGGTCCATGCTCCCGTAGTGGTCACCGTCGATTGGAATGCGGCAGCGACAACAGCCCACGTGGTCACGGTGGTAGATCCGACCGAGGACGGACACGGCGCGGTTGTCGAGGGCGTCCTGCTCGGTGACCGAGTGGCCGCAGCTGTGGCACTTAATGAACCAGGAATCATCCTGGGAGGGAGGGATTGGAGAGAAAGGAAGAGAGAGAGAGAGTACCTCGTGGGAGACGACGGATTCATCCTTCACGGAGGAAGAAGAGGCATGCTGACGGCGAGGAGGGCAGTCGGCCAACCACTGCTGGACACGGTCCATCGGGAAATGAGGGAGGGAAAGGCTAATTCGGACGGTCCTCCAGGTTGCCCTGGGGTGTTGGCCACTTGGAATATTTCGAGAACCTTCTCGCGGCCATTCCAATGAGCCCCGTGGCCTCTCCCTCCTCCACGTGCCTCGATTAGCCTGCCTGCCGTGCCCTTATAAGCCTGCCTGCCTGCCTTTCCCTCATTCATCGCCATGGCCCAGTCCGTCCCTCCCGGTGACATCACCACGCAGCCCTGCTCGAAGATCGTCTTCAACGCGCCCTACGACGACAAGCACACCTACCACATCAAGATCATCAATGCCTCGGCCCGTCGCATCGGCTGGGCCATCAAGACGACCAACATGAAGAGGCTCGGAGTGGACCCCGGCTGCGGAGTGCTGGACCCCAAGGAGGCCATTCTGATGGCTGTCAGCTGCGATGCCTTCGCCTACGGACAGGAGGACACCAACAACGACCGCATCACCATCGAGTGGACCAACACGCCCGATGGAGCCGCCAAGCAGTTCCGCCGCGAGTGGTTCCAGGGCGACGGCATGGTCCGCAGGAAGAACCTCCCCATCGAGTACAACCCCTAGGCCAGCAAGCAATAAACGATTTTAGTGGATTCTTCTGTTCGTTCATTGTTTTCTCTTGGATGATATTACTTTCTTGTTTGTGTAGAGGAGTGTTTGAACAGTTTGTGGTTTCTAGAAACGCCCAAATTTCCCAGGAAACTAGGAACCAGGTGATTCCGGGTCTCGTTTTTTTGTGTTTAGACTCCTATGGGACCTTTCTTTTTGACATCTCCTCCCTATAATGTACATGTAATATCAAATATACCGTATTCCAGGACAATCAGATTGTTGTTAGCTGCTGGAACTAGAATAAACTACCGTAATTCACAGAAGTTGGGGAAACTACCTATTATCATTACTGTTGTTGTACTGAGGGGTACGGTAATGATAAGTACGGTATAGGTTAACAAATAAGATTGCTGTTCCTGGAGAGTACAGTAATTCACCGATGAACAGCCAGTTACCGTAACTATCAATGCCGAATCTACCTAAACTGCAGTATTTCGGTGGCTACGGTAGTCTGAGGCGTATACTGTAGTTTCCACCGCCATTAGTTTCTCTGTAGAACTGATTGAAACAACATTCCTATAAGTTTCGATACGAGGTGTACTGTAATACAACCCAGTTTAAATCATACCGGCCTGACAGAGTCTCACAAAAATAGTAAAAATGACACTGAAAACATTGGCTTCATCCTCCTCATTTCAGATATCTCTCGCTGGGCGATGCTGTCCGCGACACGGCCACTCTGAACCTCCCGATGACGCCGTAAGCTCCTTCCTTCCTTCTCCAAATTCCCCAAATTTCAGCTTCTACCAGACGGTTAAGCTGTTGTTCGTCGCCTGTATTATGATCTCCTACCCTCTGCAATTCTACGTGCCGATGGAACGCGTGGAGAAATGGATCACCAGGAAGATCCCCGCCGACAAGCAGACCCTCTACATCTACGCCGCCCGCTACGGAGGGGTCCTTCTCACTTGTCAGTTTTTCTCCTTTTTCTCTTATTCTGAACTCTTTAAAACTCGTTCAACTTCAAATTCCATGTTTCAGGCGCCGTGGCCGAGTTGATCCCCCATCTTGCGCTGTTCATCTCGCTGATTGGAGCCTTCTCCGGAGCCTCGATGGCCCTCCTCTTCCCTCCCTGCATTGAACTTTTGGTGAGTTTTGGCTTAGATTAATTCTCCTAAACTTTCCCTTTTCCTGTAAAAATCCTGAAAACTCCATTTTCAGACGCAATATGCGAAGAACACGCTGACCCCTGCCGTGTGGGCCAAGAACATCTTCCTGCTCTCCTTCGCCCTCCTCGGCTTCACCACCGGCACCTACGCCGCCCTCTCGGAGATTCTGAAGAAATTCGCCTCCTAGTGTCTGTACGTACCGTTGTTTACCGTATCCCCTGTTTTAAGCACATGTACTGTATTTAACCATGTGCACTGTGTTTACCCCGCCATTCTCCCCATTTTCACACCTGATCTTGTAGATATAGAGAGATGAGCCTTTGTTGGGTGCCCTTTGTGATACATTGTTATTTCACACATATTTATTGTCTATGTGCCAGTCGTCGACTAGCTGTATAAACTTACGAATTCTTATTCAGACTTTGGGGGGAAAGGTCGATAACTCACATTGTCAAATCTTAACTCTTATACTAAGAATTGAAAACATAAAATGGCCAGAGTTTTTTATTCAGAAAACCAGCAATAGACATTTCTCCTCGATAGAAGAGGTTACATCCTGCTCCAGGCGTGCTTCTTCCTGATCTCCTCCTTGGTCTCCTCGTCCAGGTCGTCTTCGAAACAGAAGAACTGCCTCATGGCCGGTGCATCCATGCCCTAAACATTGTCTTCAGAAGGACTCCGTGGATTGGACCTACATCAGTCATGTTGACAATCTTCTGGCTGAGGACGTCGATGAGTTCCTCCACGTTGAGGTAGTTGGCGCAGAGGAGGACCTGCACCAGTTTGTCGCAGGGCATCTCTGCGTACTTCTTCTCCTCGTCCGTCAGGGTGATCCTCCTGTCCACGGGGTCCTTCTCCCTCTTGGCCTTGTCCTTGTTCTTCTCACACCACTCGAACACCTTCCTCAGAGTCTCCCCATCGAAGTTGTCCATTGGCAGGGCAGTCAGGGCCTCCTGGTCAGCTCCAGTGTCCTAAACGAGGAATTGGATGTTTTCTTTGGAAATGACTTACGTCGATCATGT
Source organism: Oscheius sp. G VE-2021 (assembly GCA_022343465.1). Taxonomy (NCBI): domain Eukaryota; kingdom Metazoa; phylum Nematoda; class Chromadorea; order Rhabditida; family Rhabditidae; genus Oscheius; species Oscheius sp. G VE-2021. The sequence goes on along the minus strand of JAJQXH010000038.1, from coordinate 264,887 downwards.
TGGCCAGAAACTCTGACATCCTGGCGGTCTTCTCGTCAATCTCGACCTTCTTTCCGTCGCTGCTGATGAGGGTCAGCTTCAGAAGCTGGGTCTCTTCGGGGGCAGACAGGGCGGCCATTGTTCAATTGATTTCTAGAATTAAGGTATTAAGGTAACTTTAAGAACTAAGGTAAGGAATCAAGAGAGGGAGCGATTGAATACGATTGAAACCCTGTGTGGGTCGCTAGAAAGTGAAAATGAAATGTGGTACGAGAGTAGGGAAAAGGTGGTTAAATGGGTTGAATTCAGATACGAATTTAAAAATAAATAAAAAGAAAAAGGGGAGGGGAGGAGTTTTCAGAATGAAGGAGGATGTGTGAATGAATGTCTGTGACATCGCTTCCTTATAGGCATAAAAAGCAGATAAGACAAGCGAGTGAGGCAGAAGACAGGGATTACTGTAGGCTTTGCTTTTTTTTTTTACTGCGCAACCGCTTTTTTACTAACATTAAATCGATTGTCGAAAATCGATTGGCGCATCCAAATATTAAAGATTACAATAATCCTTCAAAGTTTTCGCAGTCACAAGACCTACAGTAACCTCTCGATTGATGAAAAGCTATCGTAACACCGTTTCATTTACCTTACAGTAACTGACTTTATATTGACCTTGCATGTAATCCCACAAGTAAAGAAAGTTACAGTATCATTTAAGGTTCTAAAAAGTACCGTAACCAAAGAAATCGTACATTAACTTTTATATTGTGGTAGTATCGTAACTGAGTGATAACAGTTACTTTTACACATATAAGTGTCACAAACAAAAAAAGTCTTAGTAAAATTAAGTTGCTGGAATGAGTATTTTGTAAAGGAGTGATATATAATGCATCTTAATTCCTAACACCCAGGGACTTTCTCTAACCTTTGAGCCTTTTAGCTGGAATTACACAACCAATGATTCAACTTCCAGATCGCCCCGCCCTAGCTGATCGCCGCATCGAGAGGAAAGTTTTCCGACACCTTCAAGAGCGGTGCCCCTCTGGCCGAGCTCCTTTTTTTCTTTTATAACTTGGATTCATTTCTAATAAATATAATTCTTTTTTATCTATTTTCCTCTCTCGGAGGGCGCCAACTTTACTAATGCAAACAATGACCACACAATTTAGCAATTGAAAACAAGAAAAGAACAGCCTCTGATTTATTGATTCGAAGAAATTGCATCATCATTTAGCAGGCTGCTTCTTTCAGTTAGCTATCACTTTAATCGTTTTTTATGGTAGTGGGCAAGCATGGCAAAAATAAAGGCCAAGACGGGTCAGGCCTAGGATTCTCCGGAACCGGGCCGGTCTGCTTTCCGTAAATAAATATTGATGGTTGGGATCCACCCAGGGCTAACTTTTTTGTTATCTGTATTAACAATTATATGAAATTGTAAGGTGTTTCTATTCCCATAGAATATTTTTCAAGTGTTTATAGTCCGCGCAACAAAACAATACTTGGGGGATCCGAACCCTCTATGTTTGTCTGGTGGAACCCACGGCCCGACCTGGATTTTGGGGAAGCAGGTCGGCCCTCGGCTGTGCTTTATAGTGTATCACAAAGGATACAATCAAGTCTCTCTCATAATAAGAATTGAAAACATAAAATTGTCGCAATTGTTTATTCAGAAAACCAGCAATAGACATTTCTCCTCGATAGAAGAGGTTACATCCTGCTCCAGGCGTGCTTCTTCCTGATCTCCTCCTTGGTCTCCTCGTCCAGGTCGTCTTCGAAACAGAAGAACTGCCTCATGGCCGGTGCATCCATGCCCTAAACATTGTCTTCAGAAGGACTCCGTGGATTGGACCTACATCAGTCATGTTGACAATCTTCTGGCTGAGGACGTCGATGAGTTCCTCCACGTTGAGGTAGTTGGCGCAGAGGAGGACCTGCACCAGTTTGTCGCAGGGCATCTCTGCGTACTTCTTCTCCTCGTCCGTCAGGGTGATCCTCCTGTCCACGGGGTCCTTCTCCCTCTTGGCCTTGTCCTTGTTCTTCTCACACCACTCGAACACCTTCCTCAGAGTCTCCCCATCGAAGTTGTCCATTGGCAGGGCAGTCAGGGCCTCCTGGTCAGCTCCAGTGTCCTAAACGAGGAATTGGATGTTTTCTTTGGAAATGACTTACGTCGATCATGTTGGCCAGAAACTCTGACATCCTGGCGGTCTTCTCGTCAATCTCGACCTTCTTTCCGTCGCTGCTGATGAGGGTCAGCTTCAGAAGCTGGGTCTCTTCGGGGGCAGACAGGGCAGCCATTGTTCAGACGATTGATTTCTGGAATTAAGGTAATAATAAGGTTAAGAACTAAAGTTATAAAGGAAAGTCGAGAGAGATGGACTGGCAACAAGGAAAATGAAAGGAGGCAACGGAAACCTTTGTGGCTAACAAGAAATTGTAAACGAAATTGGCTAGGATGGAATTAAAAATGTGGAAAAAATTAAAAAAAGTATAAATAAAAGGAGAAGGAGTGTTCAGAATGAAGGAGGATGTGTGAATGAATGCATGTGACATCGCTTTCTTATTAGCATAAATAAAGCAGATAGGACAAGCGAGCGACACAGAAGCCAGGGATTACTGTAGCCTTTGCTTTTTATTGCCCACTCGCTTTTTTTCTACAAAATCGATTACCTATCGCTTTTTTCGACAAAATTCCTGTGCATCCAAACATCAACCATAACTGTTATCCTTCAAAGTTTTCGAAATCCCAGGACCTACAGTAACCAATTAGTCAAAACTACCGTAAATCGTTGACCTGACAGTGCCCTCAATTGTTTTCTCCAAGTATACAGAGTGATCTCAAAAGTTAAGTTTTTTAAGTTATGGAAAATATGAACATCAGTAAAATGAGTTTGATTAAAAGGAATGCAAACAATAAGAAGAAGAACAGAACAGCCTCTTATTTATTGATTCGAAGAAATCGTATCATTCTTAACTGGGCGACCTCTTTTACTTGGCCGCCACCTTGATCGTCTTCATGATAGTGGGTCTCATCACCTGAACAATATTGTCATCTTTTTTTTCTCTCTCTCTCTCTCTCTCTCTCTCTCTCTCTCGCAAAGCTTACCTGAAAGGAGCAGACAAGATTGTTATCGACCACCATCATGGCCGCCGAGTTGTCAAACTCTCCGCAATAGTGAGGGGCCGAGAATATGGTGACCAGTTTCTTGTTGGCGAAGAACTGATATCCGTCCTGAACCACCTGATGGGCCCTTGCCACCAGGTCAATGTCCAGTTCGGCCGTCATCCTGTCCACCGTCGACGGTCCAAAGACGAAGGAGACTCCGCGGGAACTCGGCTGCCAGTCCTTGGCGTTCAGGTCTGGGTCGGCCCAGAGGAGGTCCATCTCCAGAGAGTCCTTCTCCGGATTGACCTCCAACGGCCGTCTGAGGTCCCTCAGTTGGGAGAGAGATTTGAGGTTGGGAGAGAGGCCACCGTGCATGCAGAGGATCCTCCCGCCGATCAGACCAACCAACGGCATACACGAGAACACGTCCTGGAAAGGAAAAGTTAGGGTACTTTAAGTTACAATCTGTAGCATGGAAACCAGATTACTGTAGCTTTTTTAAAGAAAGGTCTTTTGCAGATGTACCCTTCCTTCTACCGTACCTGGAAAATCTGCCAGAGGTCGGGGCTCTCCGGGTATCGGGCGATGCACTCTCTGTAGAAGCCGTAGACTCTGTTGATGGCTGCGCACTCGTGGTTCCCCCTCAGCATGAAGAAGTTCACGGGGTACTTGGCTTTGAAGCAGAAGAAGAGCAGAATGACCTCGAGGCTCTGCTGCCCCCGGTCCACGTAGTCTCCCAAGAAGAGGTAGTTTGTGTACGGAGGGAATCCCCCTCGATCCAGCAGACGGAGCACGTCTCCATATTGGCCGTGCGTGTCACCCGCGACCTTCACCGGAGCCCCGATCTCCAGCAGCTACGGCTGGCCGAGGAAGATGGTCCTTAAAGGAGGGATTAGAGAGAGAGAGAGAGAGAGAGAGAGAGAGAAAGAGAAAGAGAGAGAGAGAAAGAGGGAGAGAGAGAGAGAGTCTCAAACTCACTTGACCACTGTGCATAGTGCGTGTCTTTCTTCGAAAGAGACCGTCTTCTCCAATTGCTGGTCGGGAGTTCCCACATTGAGCAGCTTGATGGCCACTTCGTCGACGTCGAATCCTCCCGGTGAAGTGAGCATGACCGCCCGTGGGAGGACTGGCGGTAGAAATGAGGCCAAAGAAGATAGGTGTTTTTCGTGACGCGAATTTGCGTACTCATACGAGAATTCTAATTCACATACTGGAGCATTTCTAGGCAAACTTGCGAACTCTTTGATCCACGCGGCGGGGCTAACTTACACTTTCGTGGAAGCCGAGAGAACCCGTCGCCAGACGCGGGATTAGCATTCCCGTCGGCTATTCCACACAGGACAACGGGGATCCGGTCCAGAGCGGGTCATATTCTATCAAAACACCGGCCATGCTATGCCTTCTGTGGATTATTGGCATTGTTTCGTTGGCAGAAGGACTCGGAGGACGGCAGAAGGAGGGAAATTCACTCTTCAAAGGTTCGGAGGGGTTTTTTGTTGTTTCTTTTCTCTGAATATACTTTTTTCAAACTCATTACTGCTCTATCTCTGCATCTCTAATTGTACCTCTGATAATGTTCCCACCTCACTTCTTGACACACGCTCACACACACGCACACACACACGCACACACACACACACACACACACACACACACACACACACACATGTACATACACTTTCTCTCTACCTGCCCTTTCAGCCCTTCCTCAAGGCTTCCGAATCAAAAAACCCTTTGATCTACCCTGATGGTCAAAGATAGCCCCTTTCTTTAACCTGTTCACAGAAACTTGTCTGCCGTGGATCATCGCTAACATTGAGTAATTGATCACGGCACCATGGCTAATCATCAATCTTTGGCAAAACATCGAGAAATGCCTCATAATCCTTCAAAATGGGTAATTATAAACTTTTTCAGTATGTCGACCGGTGTCTTTATCTCTGGATGTTCTATTTTTACTCGATGGTTCCGGATCAGTTTCCGGAAATACTTTTGAAATGCAAATGAATATGCTGCGGAGAGTGGTGGAATTGATGAGACCTGCACAGAATAAGGTAGAAACAGAGGGAGAGAGAGAGAGAGAGAGAGAGAGAGAGAGAGAGAGAGAGATGAGAGATGAGCCAAGTTTCAGAGTCGACTGGCAGTTATGCAATATGCTGGTTATACCCGCCTAGAAGTCCCCTTCGCTGAAAATAGGGTATTGTTCAATTTGAATTTGTAATTTTCAAAATTTTCAGACAGAGGAAGACATTAGACACTCTCTAGAACGAGTGAGATACATGTCTGGATCCACCAAAACAGGTAAATAAGATGAAAATCCCTGAGACTTTAATATTTTTAAGGGAAAGCGTTGAAGAAAGCGAGAGATTTATTCAGGCAGGAGAGGAAACGAAAAGAAGCGGGGTCTGTACACCAGGTCAGTGGCAGCAAAGCGTGGAGGACGCCCGCGAGTTGATAAGCCGCCGCGTGGCCACGACAGACATGCTTCCGTGGCGCAATAGGCAGCGCGTTCGGCTGTTAACCGAAAGGTTGGTGGTTCGAGCCCACCCGGGAGCGAATGTTTTGCTTTTTTGTTTGGGTTTCCTAGTAATTGTGTATTTTCTTTTTTTCCAGTTTTTAACGGCTACTTTGCACAATATTTTTAATGGTCGAGGTAAACTTCTTTGATAACGGAACTATCTCCTAAAAATAGAAGGCGTTGAAAGTTAGTTGTGTTTAAAAAAAGTTAGATTTTTCAATAAATAAGTCATCTAAATAAGCAAAAAAGATTCGCAGTCAGCAGGATTCGAACCTACGCGGGCAGAGCCCATTTGATTTCGAGTCAAACTCCTTAACCACTCGGACATGACTGCATGGTATCAACCGCCTACCAACTGCTTGACATTCACGGGCGCAGCGCAGCCGCGTCAAATTGACTTTTAGGTGGCTATTGTCGTATCAGACGGTCATTCCCACGATGATCCAATGAAAGCAGCTGCGGAACTTCGAACTGACGGTTTAATTCACGAAAATTGATTAAAAACCCTCTTTCAGGTGTTTCCGTTGTTGTATTGGGCATAGGCCACCATGTGAATAGACATGAACTTCTGGACATCACGGATGATGAAGAACTGGCTTTTCAGGTAATTTTTTCTTTAAGTAACTTAAGGTGAAAGTGGTTTAGGACTTAAATAAGGAAAAGAACCTTCTGCAATTTGAGGACACCTTCGCTAAAATATCGACACAGTTACGATGCGACCATTTCAGAGGTTGGTTGAAGGACTGGGTTTAAAGGACTGGTTCAGGTGTCGATGGAGCAGATATACAGTGCATGGATGATCGGTTTCTTGTAACTGTTTCCACAACAGAACGATTGGAAGTTGGTTTTCGATCTCTCTTTCTCTTTTTTTCTCTGTCTCCTCTCGATTCCTTATATCGATTTTCATGGCGCCTTCTACGTATCGGGTCATTACCGTAACCCAAATTGCGTATCTAAAATCAGCACAGAAGTGAGAGGTAATCAATAATCAGGCAATGGATAGCTATCGTTGCAGGAGCCAATTCAACTCACTTTGACACGATGTTAACTGTGCTGTATTCTGATTGTGGAGTTGAGGAAGCTTATATGGTGAGAGAGAGAGAGAGAGAGAGGCAGAGAGAGAGAGAGAGGCAAAGACGCAGAGACGCAGAGTGCCTTTCGTTGCAGGACTCTCCCCAAGGCCACCTCTTCTCTTCTACCGTAATCCTCCAATTCGATGCCGCCCTGGCCACCCAAAACGACGCTCGTTTCAATATCCGCTGTTTCCGTGGAATCGATAACTTCGGCCATCGATTCCTCGACGACAGGTTTGGCGCCAAATTCAAAAAAACTACTGTAACCTTCAGTGTGTTTCTCCCTCCTTCGCCTTGCCGATATACAGTACGCCCACAAGGACGATGTGACGGGATTACCGTATCTGATCCTTTAATCCATTCCTGGAAATGTGATTACGGTAATTTAAAGGTCTTGAAAAGATTACGGTAGTTTTAGACGAAGCTGTGATTTCGGTCCACTCTTGCGAGGTCTACGATCCAACAACGCTTCAACACTACCGATTAATCGATGAAAATGGGTTAGTTCTTTACAAAGAAGATGTAAAATTAGAAAATTAATAGTTATTTTATAAAATTAATTAAAAATGATTTTAGATGCTCAAAAACGCCTCATCTGACCTCCGTGAACCATACGGGTGCGGCAGCCATCGCCCGTGGCTCCGCCATTCGATTTCCAGGGTCTCCTTTGGTAGTTTTCCGCTGTGGATTGAAAATTTGCAGAGGAGAAGACTGCAAATCAAAGGTATTTCAGTTTTATAGTATAATTTAAGCCAATTTGGACCATTTTTTATGCGTTATTACATGCTAAAATCACCATTTTCTCATTTTTCAGTGAAATTTTCTATGAAAGTTTTAAAAAGTCTTCTAAATATAGAAACAAATCGAATTCCTCTCGAAAGTTCCCGTTTGTTGACATTGCTCGCCGTATCTGCCCGCAGTCCCTGTTCTTTGGCCCCGCGGGCTCTCGTAAGCGAACGAACAGTTGACGTAAACACGGTCCCATGGTGTAGCGGTTAGCACTCAGGACTTTGAATCCTGCGACCCGAGTTCGAATCTCGGTGGGACCTAATCTTTTGCTTTCAGTCTATACAACCCCAATGCTTCCCATTCAATTTCGCAGGGAAATACCCGTTCATTATCGGTTTAAAGGAAATTTAGGTCGGAAGCTGTCGGCAGAAAAGAGAAATCGAAGTATTCCAGTTCACGGATTCACCGCCAAAGGTTAATTTTTCAAGTTATATTTTTATATACATATTTTAATTTAGGAGCAGGACAAGGATTACAAAGAAGAATACGACGAAATCGCTGTGGCGGCCTCTGCCAGAAACCTGGGTTTGTATTTTAAAAACCTTTTTTACAATGTTAAAAGTTTAATTTATTAGACTGAATTTTAGGAACATCGGAAATCCCTTCAACCACTCATACCACCCATATTCAATCGACGGGCACCAATGTCGGCGTGGCTGTTGTACGTCCGCTGTCAATCTCAGAGTGAGTAGAGGGCACACCTGTCAAACAGACGGGCATCGGTGGTTCAGTGGTAGAATGTTCGCCTGCCCAGGACTATGCAATTCTTTTGCTTTTCAGATCCACAATTCATCCTAGTTTTGTAGTCGTCCTCAGCACAAGGGGAGTAGCAGTGATAGACAAACCTGACCGCGATGATGAATTTAAAGAGGTTTGGGGAAGAATGCGCAGAAGAATACTAAGATTTAGGTGTTTGGGAGAATCGCCTCGAAAGACTTTAGAGAAGTTTTTGGGGAACTGAAAACGACGAGGGAGATTGAAACACCTTCTACGAAGGGTACTCTGACTGAGGCAACAACGGCCACGTTGGGTGGGCCGGAGCTGATTGTTTTCGGGAAGAGTGGAGATTTGGAAAGGTGGGAATATGCCTCTCTCTCTCTCTCTCTGTCTCTCTCTCTCTCTCTCTGTCTCTCTCTGTTTTGGAATAGCCATTCGTTGGCGTTCCTCTTGTCATCCTCTTTCCACAACGCGTGACAAATATGTTTGCATATAAAGTCTTGAAGAATTATAGAAAAAGGGATTCTTAGAAGTAAGCCAAGACAAAATCTCTTTCACGTTTTCACTTGTTGACCACACGCGAAGACACCACCTGATTTAGCTGTCTCTGAGACTCATGGTCAAAAAAAATCTAATAACTTCATTTAACAATAACATCATATCATAGAACTGTTCGATGAATCGGTGAAAGTAACCTGTCATTCCCAGGAATGCTCCTTTGCACTTTGTCGGTTTTATCTTTATTCCAATTCTTTCTATATGGAATGGGACCTCATCTCTGTTGACCAAGGGTTGTTCGACTGTGTCAGATGTTAAGATCAGGTCATCGATGTAAATGAAAATGCGAGCCTCTGACTTAAAACATCTCTTCAATGCCGGCAGTTTCCAGAAAGACATTGAATAGATCTCGTACGTGATACATGAAGAAACGAAATATGCGTCTCTAAAAGGTAATGTGAGAAATCGAAGAGAGAGAGAGAGAGAAAGAGAGAGATTCGAATTGCCCTTGGTAGGGCAAAGCGCTTTGTCGTGACTTTGTTTACACTCGAAGTAAACATTCGAGGAAGAGGGAAAGCTAGCACCAATAGGACAAATGTGTAACATGACCGAACGTTTCGAGGCTAGCTAGAGTTTCAAGGTTTTCAAAACTACTACTGGGATGAAAGACTACTTTTCTTAGACATGCGTAAGAGGAAACGGCTGGTTTAGTGGGGGGATAAGAACACGGAAGTAAAGAATTCTGGTTAGCGTCTATAAGCAGGAAAAATCAATATCGCCACCTCCGTGGTAATGCAAATAGGGCGTATGACATGACCCCTGATTATTGGGCGTGGCGTTCGATTGGGCGGGAAGACCGCCATCGAGCAAGATTGATGAGGACGTCAAAGATTAGTCGTAAGCCCCTCTTACTACAAGAAAGAAACAAGTTCTAGCAAATCTAAAAAAAACCACACGGGCCCAAACTTGATGTCAAGCAGTGCACAGTTTACTATTTCAGGATAACCCCCCAGACTCCTTCGACCACCCATCCAGCGACGACCACCCTCCAACAAAAGCAGTTGTTCCCCACTTTGGTTTCCACAGATCCGCCCACCACAGAGGTACCGTATCATTTTTCTAAAAATCATTTCATCTCAGGAGCCACATCCCATATGGCAGGTTGTCGAAGTTTTCGTCGAGAGCGAGCCTATGTTGATCCGACTGGAAAACGAGCAATTCATGACGTCATGTCCACCTCGTGCAAATAAATAATACCTTATTTTATAACCCAAGGAAGATATTATGTGTGAAAAAGTGAGTATCAAAAAGAGTGGGTGGTTTGTTTCCTAATCGTATAAAAAGAGAACAATATAAATGTTAAAACGTTATCAAAACAAATTAAAAGAAAAGAATAATTTGACAAACTTTTCAAAACGCCTAAACCACCTCTGGCGGATAATTCTTTAAAAACTTATTCGGACTAACTGTTTTTGATCTCCTCATTAGATATTTGTATTTTATTCCCTTTTAAACGAAGTTTTTAAAACAAGTTTTCAAAGAATTATCCGCCAGAGGTGGTTTAGGCGTTTTGAAAAGTTTGTCAAATTATTCTTTTCTTTTAATCTGTTTTGATAACGTTTTAACATTTATATTGTTCTCTTTTTATACGATTAGGAAACAAACCACCCACTCTTTTTGAGACTCACTTTTTCACACATAATAATTGTTCTCTTTTTATCAGTATTCGTAGAATACTTCAGGCTAAACTGTCTTCCTCACACCCTGCCCTTAATTTCCATTTTAAGAAACGAAAATATCGGTCCAGCGAGGCCCGAGAAAAAGTGCGCCATTTGCAACACCAACCGCGGGAGACCGCCAACTGGTAGAAAATGGCGGTCCACGCAGGCGACTCATTTACGCTAATCATCAGCAACCCGATTCAGTTGAATCCTTTAAGCGTAGTTTTTCGTCTGTCATTCTAACGTTTTTGAACCGATTTGACTGGAATATCGCTCCCCACCGACGTGCAAAGGGTTCCCACATCTCTGCGAAATTTGGTTATGGTACGTCTATCCGTTCGCCCGTACCGAGGGGATATTCAACTACGGGAGAATTTGCCATTTCAGGCTACGAAGAGGAATCAAACCACCACGGAGCGCTTCGCGCTCCGCGCAATAAAACCTCTTTCACGCGACCGTTGTCTTGTTGTCCAGTTATGCGTTCCAGCTTGGCTGGTGTTACTAGGGTCTGAGAAGTTGGACTCACATACTGAGTGACATCCCCGTGTCATTTCAACCACCTAAGGATGGGAGTCCTCTATACTCATCCATGTGGCAAGAGGAAGCCCGGTTTGGTATCCGAAGCGCTAAAGAAGCGACTTGAATCAAGAACAAGGACTAAGGGCATGACCAAGAAAAGGAACTCGATGACTTACTGAAACTGCCTAACCTCATGTCGAGATGACACCACCTTATCTTAGGTGGCTCTATGTCTCGTCCTATTGAAAATATAAGCATAAGATTTCATCTAACATTCTATCTCACAACATCTTGCGTAAGGCGAATATAGAAAGAGATGGAAAGAATACATCGACAAGGTAAGAGAGAGATCTAGCATAATGGACATATAAGGGGTGAAAATACATGTCTAAGAGGAGAAAAACTACGTATCTAACTAAATAGAGCTTCTCTGAATAAGGAAGATTATTTTCTTCTCGCTGTCGTATTCAAAGTCTAGTGAAATGATGTCGCCGTCGTACAATCCATCAAAGAGATTGTCTTCAATGATGTATTCATCCATTTCCATAGGAATATCGATGACGTCCATGAAGTTTCCTCGGAAAGGCACGCTTCAATGGTTCTGGGTTGTAATCCGTCTCCAGTATTCCTTAGAGTTCGGTTCCGAGTCTAATTAGTTCCGTGTTGCGGACTTTGTGGTTTTCCGCCAATGCTGTGATCATCCTCCAGCGTCGCTCCGAGTGATCCGTCGTGGTGTAGTGCCTTGGGCGAGAGGCGGTCGTCTCCAAACTGAGCTCTCTCTTTAGCTGATTTGAAATTCCATAAAGGGAATTTCAGATTCGAAGCTAATCTTACGGCTGATGACTCGATATATGCGAGCCTAAAAATACAAATCTTTGGACATCAGGTGAACGAGATTGCACACTTTGAGATTACTTCAACACGAGTTAGAATTGGTAATATCGGGATGGATGAGATGTGAAATACAGCTCATTTAAGAGTTGAACCAGCGAAATAGAAAGCAGATGAGGCGGATAAAACTTTTCGGAAGAGGAGGATATGTAGGAAAATCGATGCGAGTCTAGTCGGAAAGAGGACGAATGGTCATGGCCGAGGGCTTAGCGCGTGGTCCATTCAGGTGCATTCGGTCACGCGGCCAATTACAGGCCGATGATGGCTGGCGAAAGGCCAGAATACGGGCGGAAGTCGTCCATTCCAGCAGAAGATGCAAATTACTAGAACACAAACATTTGGTAGTCTGGCTTTGAAACTGCAGGAAATGAGAAAAAATGTCTGAGAAACTGGAAAACAACGAAACCAATATGAAGGTATGTCAAATCCTCTCTTAAAAGAATAGTGCACATGAATAACTGTTGTTTGAAGAAAGAAAAAAGAATATATAACGCTATATTTTGGAAAAGGACCGGGCAGAACCGAGCCAAAAATTTGGTGGGCCTTATTCCTGAACTTATCAGATTAAAATAATTTTCAATCGATTTTTCAGGGCAGATTAATTGTTTTAAACTTACGAAAAGACTTTGTAGTACTTCTACTGTCTCTCTAATCAGTTTTCACTTGAGTAAAATGAAGTGCAGCGGTCTGATCGGAAGTGGTCGGAAGGATCGAACCTGGTCAAACGGGGCGAAATTCAAAGCAGGTATCGTATACTAGTACCGTATACTTTTTTCTTTTACAAATGTTTTCGTTGCAGGACCCCAGTAGGCAGGTGGTCGAATTGTTGGTCGAGAGTGAGCCATGTTGATCCGACTGAAAAACGAGCAATTCATGACTTTCTGCCCCCATAAACAAATAAATAATACTTTATTTTACAAAGGAAGGTCACCAGCAGAGAAAGAATACACCGATTGTGGGTATATTATGAGAGAGTGGGGTTGAACTCAAAGAGAGGGCTAAGTGAAGAAAATGAAATGTGGTGACTCTGGCTATGGCTGAAGGGGACTATTTTGATAGCGGAAAGCGCTGCAGGAAGAAGGAAGGAGGGAGGGAGTGTCTGAGGCGCATATACAGAAATGAAGAAAACACTAGCAGCACTGGCCTAGGCGGGCGAAGGGTCCAATCAGCCGCACTTGCAGCCCTTCTTCTTCTCCTTTCGGTCGGTCAGAGTGAGTTTCGCCTCTCCGGGAGCCGAGTGACTGCTGGGGTTGGAGAGCTTCGCGGTGAGGACCAGGCGAGTGATACAGGAGAACATCTGGAAAGCAGAGCTCTGGGAAGGCTGGGAAAGGGGAGTGGGTTGGATTTGACGCATTCCCAAGAGGGGTTGCGTAAGTTGAATAAACTACCGCAGTATTCTAATTTTCTGTCTGAATTTTCCAGTAGGTAAGCATAAAACTCACCTCCTCAACATTCCTATTCTCCTTGGCGGAAGTCTCGAAAAAGCGGATATTCATAGTGTCGGCGAACTGTTTGGCGTCGCTTTCGAGCACGACGCGTCGCATGGGATCCTCGCACTTGTTCCCCACTGAAATAACCATTTTTATTTTTTTTTTTTAAGTTTAAAAATAAATATTTCTGAAAAAAGAAACGAACCGAGGATTTTCTGAACAGTGTCGCAATTTGTGTCGATTTCATGCAGCCATCGCTTCACATTTCCGAAGGATTCTCCATTCGTCACGTCGTAGACGACCACCACGCCATGGGTACCGCGGTAATATCTGAAAGAAAGAGTTAGAGAGGGAGTTGAGGGAGAGTGAGAGTGAGAGAGAGAGAGAGAGAGAGAGAGAGAGAGAGAGAGAGAGAGAGAGAGAGAGAGACTCACGTGGAGGTGATGGTCCTGAAGCGCTCCTGTCCGGCGGTGTCCCAGATCTGCAGTTTCACCCGCTGGCCATCCACGTCGACGGTTCTGATCTTGAAGTCCACTCCTATCGTCGTAATGTAATTTTCTGAAACCCCAAGCATAAATTAGAAATAAAATAAAGAAAAGATAAAGAAAAATAACTACTAACCAGAAAATACGTTGTCAGCGAAACGGAGCAGCAGACTACTCTTTCCGACGCCTGAAATCAAGAGATTCATACATTTTTAAATATTTTAAACAAATAAAAAGCTTGTCCCCATGACGGGTCACCTCTTTGTCTCCCCTTCTCCTTTGTTTGACCACAAAACCACGCCTGGCTGACTCACCACTATCTCCGATGATCAGCAACTTGAACAGATGGTCGTAGTCCCTCGCACCGGACATCTAAATTCCTATTTAAAAGTGAAAAACACAGAAAACGAGGTATTTCAGCGAAATCGCCGCAAAAAAACAATATAATCAACAAAATACAAGCTAAGTACTCGTTTATATAGGAGATCCCAGATACAGAAGGGCTACCGGAAGCAACATCAACGGGGCAAAAGTACAAACAACCGGGAAATAAACGGGGAATCAACAGTAGAGGTCGAAATCGATGCGGGCGACGGGGTTGAAGGTGCCGGTGCCCACTTTCCTCGCGAGACTCTTTGGCGCCAATTCGCCCTTCTCCTGGCGAGCTGCCAACTGGGCAGAGGTGAACGGGCCCTGAAACGAAGGGGTTACTGTAGGAACGATTATGGTAACTTTAACTTGAAATATTGTATTTTAAGTAGTGTAGGTTTTAATTTTAAAAAGTTGTGTAACCTTTTTACTCCAATTACGCTAAAATGCGCCAAAAAATTATTCCTCAAACGTCAAACTCCGCCACCCCTCTTCATTCCGCGCCTTTTCTCTCGCCTGGTTGGTTGGCTCTTCCCCCCCATTCTCATTTTCCAATTCAGAATGTTCCTAGCTGTATTCTTCTTGGTCCTCACGGTCTATGCGATCCTCCTCTGCTCCAAGGGAAAGGAGACCGTCGAGACGGAGGAAAAGGAGGCCTCGGCCAGCAGCCAATCTAACAAGGTGGGATATAGTTTTTTGTTGTTGCAAGTACCGCTTGTTGGCAACAGTAGGCCGCGTGAACCACAACGAGGCCTCGTTTCTTTGGCGCCAAACGTTGAGGTGACAGACGCCTCGTGAATGGCTCAACATGTGTGCCATTCCGTCTACAAAATTTTGCAGAATTTAACTAAAATTGTCGTTTTTCAGGGCGGCTTGGAGCGTGCGTCAACGTTGGATGCGCAGAGAGACACGAGCAAAGAGACGCTGGCTCAAAAGAAGACGGAGAGGGAATTGGCGACGGCGAGGAAGTTGAGCAGCCGCAATGTAACGGAAGAGGCGAAGAAGGCGTCGGAGAGGAAGAAAGCGAAGGTGGAAGCCTCGCCGGAGAAGAAGAACAGCAAAGAGGAGGCGAAGGGAAAGGGCTCGAAGGTGAAGACGAAGAAGGACACGAAGCAACAGAAGAGCACGGAGAGGAAGACGGTGGAGACGAAGGAGACGATGGACTCTCCCCCGCCCTCCCACGCCAAGGGCAGTTTCAAGTCGAAGAGGGAGAATTCGAACGAGTGGTGGTCGAAGAAGAGCGTCAAGGAAGAGGCCCCCGCGGAGACACAGCTCCCATCCACGCAAACGGAGGACTAGGAGACCAGAAGAGAGTGCAGATTTTTAAAAAAATGCAAAATTTTACATAAAAATTTGACCTTGAAGTGTTCTTCCCCATCTTTACATTGCGTTAGTCACATTTTTCACTTGTTTTTGTTATTTCGAACTTTTGAAACTGGGAACTTTCACTGATTTGGGGTTTATCAACACTGTAATCTGCCAAAATTTAGAAAAATGATTTTAATTCAAAAAGTATATCAAACTCACGGTGATTTCGCCCTCCTCGCTCTCCTTGTACTCCCACTTGACCTCGTCGTCAGCCGGAACGGAGCTCTCAGCGGCAGAAGCAGCTAAATTAGAAATAAATTGTTTATGTTTAAAAAGCAAGATAAAGAAAATGGATGAGAAAAGTACCCGGTTCGTCGGAGAACATATCGAGGGAGTCGCTGGCGACGTTATCCATTTTCTTCATCATCTGTTCGATGCGCTCGCGGGTCCACTCGTAGGCGTCCATCTGAAAAGAATGGATTAATAAAAGAAGAATTGTTTTACGTACATGCCCAGCGGAGATGAGTTCATCGGCGAGGGCGCTCAACTTGGCAGTGTCCTTCTGTCCGTCCGACTGCTCGAAGGCCTTTCCGGCCTTCTTCGCCGCCCATCTCAGTTTCCTCTCCTCTGCCGCCGACAAACCTAAGAAAATCCATTAGAAAGCCTTTATTCTGAGAAACCCTACCCGACTTTTTCTTGATCTCCGCCAGAGCCTTGGTGATGCTTAGTTCCGGCTTCAGAAGCGCCAGCAGTTCCGTGAAAATCTCGCGGCGGCGGGCGTCGTTGAGCGCCGGCGCATCATCTTCCTGCAATTTCAATTGTTTATTTAATTAAATTTGTCAATTTTGTTAATAAGGGTTGTATTTGTGCTTTTTCAAAATAAAAAATGAATAAAAGTACAAAAAAGTATTGTAATGAATGGCTGTGGGGGTTCGAAACGGCGCGCTGGAATGTCAATAAAGGGTGAATGAACGATGTGACGACCCGCTTGGTACACGAATGAGTCAGCGCCGACGCCGCTTATAAATTACCATTCAGCGATAAAAAGGGAGGGAAACGGCGAAAGAAAGAGATCAAGAAGTGTTTCATCTATATAATCGGTTCATAAAGCACCCATTGTCGGTAAATGCACCTATTTTATTTAAATGCACGCGATCTATTTTTTTTTTTAGAAATCCGAATGTACCAATTTTAAAGGACTGTCCAAGGAAGATAAACTAGAGAGAGAGAGAGAGAGAAAAACAAAGTTCACTCCATTACGCAGAAAACAACGCCAATCACGGGGTATTATGCAAAACAGAAGGTTATTTTCGGTTTTCCGTCGGCGCGTGAGAGGATGACTACTCCTCCTCCGAAACGCCGTGAATTACGAAACGAAAGGTCAGAATTGATGAAGAATGATTGCATTTGGAGCACATTTTAATTATTTTAACCGTAAATGATTTGCTGTAAATCTTTGGCCATATTGATTCAGATGGCGTATTTCTAGAAGAATCGTCGAGAAAGAGATGTTACTCATGTTTGCATAATCTTATCGTGTTTCGTGACTTTCTCCTTTCTTCAAATATGCATCTTCAGGCCGCTTTCTCCTTTTCTGGTGACCTCAGGCCGCTTTCTGTGAATTTTGGTAAAATCGGTTGGGATCAGGGGAGAAAAAAGGATATGGAGGCAACGTCAAGGAATTTCCTGAAGACCTCAAAACACAATTTCTCTGAAAGTGTTAGAATTGAACAGAGATCATAATTTGGTCTCAACCTTTCTCGAACCACCTGTTCAAGCGGTGTTATTTAATGATCGAAGGCCATATTTCACCATGTCGCCCTGGAAGTGTTCGGTGACCGCAAACAGCCAAGGGAACACTGATAAGCGGGAAAAGAAAGGGCCTTTGTCCTGTGTAAACACAAGAAATGGCGAAATGCCACTGCTTAAACTTAAACACTCAAAATAATAAAATTTCAAAATATGAACTGCTTTTGATGTAGCTTGTGTATCTCGTTGGCTCGAAGACAACCTAGTCGTCTACTTGTCAATGTATAGAAAAAAACAGGAGGAATATGTAGCCGGCTGTCATCAGAGGGAGCCGATTCCACAGAGCAAGTGCGCTAATTGGAAACCCCAAAGCTCGTAAACAAAACGAGACAAGTCGCTCGGGTTTCGTGAGCTGGCACAATTATAGAAATCTTCTTGAGCTTTTTCTATAAAAAAAGCCAAAAAAATGGCGCTTAGGCGCTTTTTCGAGTTCGTGAAGGTAAAAAGCTGAACATCAAATGACATGCGATGAAGCACATAGCCAATCTTCGGAAACCAGCCAATTAAGCCAGACCTTTTTCCAATAATTGGAGCTTGTCGTCGGCCAAACGCTTATGAATTCCTCCCACATAGGGATTTTTCATTTAGAAACCAGATCCTGACAGGATCAGAGTTGTCAATTCTTTAAATGTAATCGCAGCATAAGCCACCTGCAGCACTCACCATTTCCCCTTGTTCCTCCTTCTGCCACTGGTCTCCTGCCTTCCTCTTGACCGAGGCCCAGTCGATATCATCCAGCCAGGCGTCCTTGATCTCCTTCTCCTTCTTGTTGAAGATAAAGTTGCCGGAGGAGTCAAAGTGGCCCTCCTCCATGTCCTCCTTCATGTTGAACGCAGTGATCTTCGTGTTTCCCTCGAAGTCCAGCTCACAGTCCTCCTGGCCTTCTACCTGGAAATGAGGGAGTAAAGGAGTAAATGAAAAAAAGAGAGAGAGAGAGAGAGAGAGAGACCTACCTTCTCCATGTCCATTTCGTCGTGATCGACGTTGTCCTCCTCGTCACTGTCCAGCGTGTGCTTCGACTTCTTCTTGGGAACATCCTCCTGAAAATTTAATAACATTACTACTATTTACTATTACCAAACACCCGCCTGGTACAAACTAACTTGGATTTTGACTTATTTGAAGCCAAATTTGACTGTGTATACTTTAAATTTACACTATAAAGTCAATTTACTTTGTAAAATTAAAGAAAAGGAAAGAAATCATTTAAAAAACTAACCTCATCGTCTGATCCGTGCGTGGCGGGCGGGAGGCCGTCTCCTTCGTCGATGATGGCCTGGATGGTGTCGTCCTTCACAAAAGTCCTCGTCTCCACGCTGTCCGCAAATGAAACTCCCCGTTTTGCCATAACTGAACATGAATAAAAGTTTTAAATAATAAAAAAAAATAAGATAGATCACAAAAAAACTGGAAATCACCAGGAAATCAGGTTTTCTTCAATATTTTCAAAATTATTTTTGCATTTATAATTTTATATTTATTTTTCAATTATTGAAAAACACCAAATCTAAACAAAACACGGAAGAACAAGCGAAACAATGGAAGAAAAACAATGCGAAAAAAGTGATCTCCGGTATTCTACCGAACGAGACTGCCAAATGACGGTTACTACCGGCGGGAAGTTCGAATAATTTGAACGCGACCTGCCGATGGCGTTTCGCAATTCGTACGATTTTTGTTATTTTTCGTCTTCGAAGAGAAATTTCTTTTTGTTATTTTGTTTTACAACAGCTTTTTTTAAAAACATTTGTTGAAAATGACATGATTGTGCTATAAAACAATCAGGGGAGAGCGAGAGCCTTAAGAAAAATTTCCTTGGTCCCAATTTGCATTTTCCGGTGCTTTGGTCGAATTAGATTATGTAATCATCATTTTGTCCACTGTTTCTTATTCGTATTATCAAAATAAAAAAAATTGATTTTCAGAAGATGGGCCAGTGGATCTCCCAGAACGCCATTTCCGAGCAGCAGCCGACGACGCTCGACGATTCCTCCATGAAGACTCCCGAGAGGGCCAGGGAGGTGGAGTTTTTTTTATTTTTGAAATTTTATTTTACATTCCTGTTATAAAATAGAGTATTAACTATTTTAATTTCCAATTTTCAGTTCAAGACCCTGCCCTTCGACCCGCGATCGCCCACGATGGATTACAACCGAACGCCGATTTTGCTGAAGAGGTGGGACGGTTTATCATTGTTTGAAACCTTAAGAGTCCAGGGCCTTCTGAGGAGCATGATTTATCGTCATTTTCAGTACCGAATCAAACAAACAGGACGACGAGAACAGCAGTCCGGTGGCCGCCCCTCCGACTTCGAACCGCCAGCGCTCCCTGCACCAGAGGATCGTCGACAAGAAGCGCTCCGGGCAGACGGACTCGTAACCCTGTAAAACACTGCATTCTGTACATTCCACTTTGATATTCCGACGTTTTTATTTCGCATTGCCACCGACAAATACAGCTTTTACATGTTCTATTCTGTTTTTCTATGGGTTCATAGGAGATAAGCTTTTCCGAAGTCAAAAAAGTCTGCCGGAATTTTTAGGTCGTGTGGGTTTTTAGGTCACTGAATTGGACGTAAAACAGTCAATTGGAGAAACAAAGAAAAACAAGACTTTGAAACAGTTGAAGGAGGCGACTTCTTCTGTCGGTTGTGTAACATGTGACTCTGCGTATGAAAATTCTCATATGCAAAACGAAGGAGTTAGGAGGCGAAAAACATAAATAAAAAGCGAATATGCAAAAATAAACGAATAAGCTTGAGCACAAATAGTTTATTTTTTCTGTTCCTCCTCGAGGGCCATCTTCAACTGTTCCGAGGTCAGCGAAGGGCACACCTCGTATCCACTGTCCGTGGACTTCTTCGTCTTCTCCGGCTGCTTGTACTTCGAAACCTCCTTCATCTTCGTCTTTTCCTTCTTCGAATCAGCCACATTCTCTTTCTTTGTCTCCTTCTTTCGCAGTTTGTCTTCCGATTTCTTTGGCGAAGCCTAATCGAAGGGTATTCAAGTGTTCGCTCTCTCTCTCTCTCTCTCTCTCTCTCTCTCTCTCTCTCTCTCTCTCTCTCTCTCTCTCTTCTCTCTCTCTCTTCTCTCTCTCTCCCTCTCTCTCTCTCTCTCTCTCTCTCTCTCTCTCTCTCTCTCTCTCTCTCTCTGTCTCTCTCCCCCTCCCTCTCTCTCTCTCCTACCTCTCCAGAAGCATTTGTGGCTGGCGTGGTGGGAGTCGTCGGATTCGTCGAAGGCTGGGATCCATTCGTGGCGAGGCGTTCCTGCGACGTGTCGCTCATCTTGACGGCAGGCTCTTCGGGTTTCTTCTTGCAGCTGGCGAGGGAGGACAGCAGGATCATGGCGATGATGAAGATGAGTAGATACATGGAAACACCTTCTGAAGAGGCAGTTGAAGCCACTGGAAGGAGAGATACCTTTGGGAGAAACCGCACAGGCGGTGATTGAAGTAGAAATGGAACAAGAGAGCACGGCATTTACGCAGAATGACGTCTACAGGAAACGTGAGTTTATGTAAATCACCTTTTATTTAAAAAAAATCTTGACCGTAGCAAGGCCACAGCGGCCACCATAAACGATCTAAAAATTCCCTCGAGGGGAAACGAAAAAAAAACTATTTGCATTGGTTTCTGTTTATTCGTTCATATTAATTAAAATGGTGCCTATGACCAGAAATACCCGCATTCTATTGATTACAACCACAGAGTTATATCAATCGATCGCCAGAAGGACTGCCCATTGGGTCCCGGCCGGATTCTGCATTCTGAGAAGGAATATCCATATTTGACTGGGTTACGGTATCTTGGGGACTACCCGCTGCGGTAGATGTCCTAGATCTGCCCTCATCCAACATTACTGAAAATTTAAATGACCTCTGAGTCGGTTTAAAGGTATAACCTGACGTAATGGGAGGTATCGAAGTTCCGAAAGCTCCGGTTGGAAGGCTGTTTCTACCGCCCGTGGCTAAAAACAGAAAGATTACCTAGATTAGTCTTTGGGTAAACATACTTCTGGGATAAGTGACGGAGTTTCGAGCGTAAGAGGGTGGTAGTGACGTCATACTTGAAGTGGATGGCTGACGGGCGAGACTGAAATCTGGTTATAAACATTTGAAACAGTTAGCTGTCGAAAACAACTTTAGATCTCTCTTTTCATTTCAATACTAGCAAAAAAGATTCGCAGTCAGCAGGATTCGAACCTACGCGGGCAGAGCCCATTTGATTTCGAGTGAAACTCCTTAACCACTCGGACATGACTGCAACATTTCGGGGGGGGGGGGGGGGGGGGACGCTTCAGTCATAGCGGGGGCGAGGGGTTTTGCACGAACGAAAACAAGCGTGTGTCACATTTATGACACATAATCTCTCTCTCTCTCTCTCTCTCTCTCTCTCTCTCTCTCTCTCAACCAACCCTGCTTCAACCCTGGCTATCCCTGCTGAAGAAGAAGCAGGCTGACTGCCTTCGTAAATCGGAGGGGGCTCATCTCGTTTGAAGAGCTGTTCATAGGTTGGAGGAGGTTCAGTGAAGGCACAGTTATCAAATCCAGCTTCTGAAAATTTAAATTTAAATTTCAAACTCAAAATCTCAAACCAGCTAAATAACTGAAGGGGTGGCCGATTTCTTCAATTTCCCTATTTGTTCTCGCATTTTGGGCTGATTCTTCCTGTCGTCGCCTGAAAAGAGGGGGTTCTCTCTTTTTCTCTCTCTCTCTCTCTCTCTCTCTCTCTCTCTCTTTCATTTTCAGTTTCTCTCTCTCTTTTTACCTCTTGTAAATAAAACACAGTAAAATCCTCGTCAAAGCCAGAATAATGTAGAGAATAAGGACGAAAAATACCACACCCACAAGAAATGAGAGTGTATTACAAGCAGGATCCATACTATCACTTTGGCATTCTGAAAACAGACCTTGTTTTGATTAATGCGACAAGAAACCTGGAGATTTGGTCGTTTTATGAACTTCTGGAGCTTCCGAAGTAGACTCGTAGGCTTCTGTTGTATGAACCGTTGTTGTCATACTGCTGAAAAGGGATGAGTGCTCAAGAGAGAGAGAGAGAGAGAGAGAGAGAAGAGAGAGATAGATAGAGAGAGAGAGAGAGAGAAAAGAGAGAGAGATAGAGAGAGAGAGAGAGAGAGAGAGAGAGAGAGAGAGAGAGAGAGAAGAGAGAGAGATAGAAGAGAGAGAGAGAGAGAGAGAGAGAGAGAGGAGAGAGAGAAGAGAGAGAAGTGTTTTCCCTTTAGGAAGAAAGAAAGCAAGTGATCGGATCAATGAAGCTGTAAATGACTTTTTGCCGCTCATTTGCCACTGATAACACTGATCATCCGCTTCTTTTTCGAAACGGACAAGGTGAAACTCAGCGACACGTGATTTTTAGTAAACAGGTACGTGACAAAAGAAACAGGGTACAAACAAGGTTTTCGCAAGTGGTAACCAATAAAATCGTACAATTTCATAATTTACGGCATTGCAAGAAAAGAGTAGGTGGGTGAATGAGTGAGTGATTAACAAGTAAAAAAACTAAAATCAGCTGTCTGAATCAGCTGCAAAACAAGAACCCCAGGTGGCATCTGATTCAAGCAGAAAAGTTCAGGAGAGAATGTCAGGTTCTCGGGAAAGATAATGCGAAAGATAAGGGCAGCAAGTCACAAGATTAAACGAATGCACGAAGGAATGGGTCCAAATGGACTGGGAACTAGTAAGAATCGACCTTCTGGAAGGACCAAACGAGATAAGCGCTGGAAGTCGCAAAGTGCATAAAAGCAAGGAGGGATTTACAAGTGCAGACCAAATCGAAAGCGCATCATAAGCCGTGAAGTTTGATGTACTAACCAAGCAAAAAGATTCTGCGTTCGGGGGGAATCGAACCCCCGTCGAATGCTTGGAAGGCATCCATGCTAACCATTACACCACGAACGCTGTTGCTTCGAGGGGTAGCGCGCTGCTTGATATCTAGAGACCACTACCGCGCATACATCGACTACAGAGAAAGACAAACCCCAAAGAAAACAATTGTAACGACAGTTTTTTATTTACTATCTGCTATCGCTTTTGTCGTCAAAGGGGCAGCCGCTAGTCGTCGAAGGGGCAGCTGTTCATCACTTTGTTCATGTCCACCTTGCTCTCGTCCACCGGCTTCGGCCACTTGATGGGCATGTCTGCAAACAGTCCTTTAATCTCCGTTTAAGGACTAACTTACAGTTCTGAACCGCGGTCTTGGCGTGGTTGATGTAGAGGTCATCGTAGAAGTCGGCGAAGAAGTGGATCTTCGGTTTGCCGTATTTCTGGTCCTTCTCCAGCAGCTCTTTGAAGAGTTCGGCAGTCAGGCCTTCGGTGCAGTTTTCGGTGCCGATTTCAGCAGTGGGGATGCGCTTGATTTCTCCAAAGTCCTCCATCTTAACGTCTTCCACGAACAGCGAATTGTCGCAGTCTTTGACTCCGAAGAGCATCACGTCGCAGACATCCACTCCGGTAGGATCGTATCTGATCTGAAAGCGAGAAATTAGATAAGGAGAGACAGAGAGACAGAGAGAGAGAGAAAGTGACCTTGGGCATATCGTAGGCCTCATTTCCGCTCATCGACATCTCGTTGACCGATCCGGAGATCGGAGCCTCATAAAAGTTGCCCCTGGCGTACTTGTGGCAGGAGCTCTCACTCAGCGAGTACTCCGACGGCGGCTGCTGCGGTGGCTTGTCCTCCGGAAGATTCAGGAACATGTCCCATCGACTGCCCTCGGTGCTCGTCGTGAGCCTCGAGTCGCCCATTTCAAGAACCAGCTCTTCCAGACACTCCAACTCCTCCAGACCAGACCACCCGTTCTCCTCCGTGAGCTCCGACTGGGACTTGGTGAGCCGATCTTCGGTGAAGGAGGTGATGATCTCTTCGGAGAGGTCGCTAGAGAAGAGGTACTCCTCCACGAACTCTGCATCCTCGAACATTCCGTCCTCCTCTTCCGTGTTCAAGTCGAGGTCCTCTTCCAGCAGGTCTGAATTGGCCTCCTTCTTCTCGGACGGGGCGCCTCCCTTCGGGGGGTCCTTGGGGGGCTCTTTGCCATCTTGAGAGGGGGCGGGCGGGGTGATCTCCTTCGGGGGCTCCTCACCCTCCGGCTTCGCCTGGCTCTTCTCCTTCTGGCTGGGCTCCTTCACTTGGCTTGTAGTCTCCTTCACTTTGCTCGTAGCCTCTTTCACTTGGCTCGTCCCCTCCTTGGCTGGGCTCTTCTCGTCCTTGCTCGGCTCCTTCTGCTGGCTGGGCTCCTTTTGCTGACTAGGCTCCTTGCCCGGGCTCTTCTCTTTCTGGCTCGGTTCCTTCACTTGGCTCGCTTCCTTGTCCTGACCGCCATCCTTTACTTGACTCTGCGCCTCGGACTTTTCGGTTTCTCCTCCGCCCTGACGACGATGGACCAGCCCTCCATTGGGAACTGAAAGAAAAAGTTGAAGAAGAGGCGGAGAGAGGGCAACCGACCACACATGGAGACCCAGGAGGAGAGAATGAAAAATGAGGGGAGGGAGGGCTCATAAAGGGGACTGCGGGTACGTGGCGTAGGTACGCTAATCTATAAGTAAACGACGAGTCTAAAGTTTACGCTAATTCCTCCCAAACAACCGGAATGCCAATAAAAGGGGCAAAATTAGCAAACGAGCAGGGTTACTCTAATTCCTCTCCGCTCATTAGCCCGCCAAATCACGTGAGCCAAGGTACGTGAATCAGCCTCCCCTCTTCATTCACTCGTCTTCCTGCCCGACGGACGGTTCTGCGATGACGAACATAGAGGATCTGGCGAAGAAGAACCAGGGCCCCGACGGGAAGAAGAAGAAGGGCTACGACGACGTGCCGCTGGACGACCTGGACGAGGAGGACGAGAAATCGGGGAAGAAGGAGAAAAGCAAGAAGGACGACAAGAAGGAGGAGAAGAGCAAGAAGGAGAAGAAGGAGGCGAGCAAGAAGGAGACGAAGGGGGAGACGAAGACGGAGAAGTCGGGGGACAAGGCGGAGGATAAGAAGAGCGACGAGAAGAAGGCTGGGGCATCGAAGGCTTCGGAACCGGACGTACGTTTCAATCTCTCTCCCTCTATTTCTCTCCCTCCCTAATTCCCTCTTTCCAGAACAAAAGCACGGCCCCCAAGGTGGAGGAGAAGAAAGAGGAAGAGAAGAAGCCCGACGCCCCTCCTGCCGCCCCTCCAGCTGAGAAGAAGCCCGAGGCCGCCAAGCCGTCGGTGGCCCTCCCTCCGCCGCCTGCCCAGAGGCCCGTCGAGCCGAAGAAGAAGGGCTGCTGTGCAATCCTGTGAGAAGCCCGCCGGATAACAATAACAGAGCAATTTCGCTGATTGCAATAAATGGGTTTCCATGTAGGCTTACCACAGATTTCAATAAAAACGTTTGATGATTGGGGATTGATAGGCTCTATCGTTTTTATATTGTTTTTCTAGTTATTGAACGTTTCCATCTTGTTCTAATTATGTTCTAGTCAATCGTGATCGACCTATGTAGGAAAGTTTTTAGATTTTCTGGTTCTCATCGTTTTATGTCTCTTTTTTGGAAGTATTCGTTGTTTACATATGCCCTAAAAAGCTCTAAAAAGTATCCTGCAGCTGTTGCTTTTAGGTCGTTCACTCTGGTTTTTGGGTCGTCCCCTGTGGTTTTTTAGGTCGTTCACCGTGGCCTCGGCCAGGATTTTTGGTCGTCTTTTTTTCGAATAGCTGTTTGGTCGATTCTTTTAGAAATTTGTAACTAATGATGCAGTTGTTGGTCTAATTTGATAAAGATCCCTTCTAAGTAGTTTTATCACAAAAATTGAAAATTCACAAGTCTTACAATGTACACTGATTGATAAAGAATGGTTAATATCACAGTCGCAGGCAGTTCCCGGCCATTCCAGGAATTCCATCAAAGGCAAACTTCTTCTTCGTGGGGATGTTGCGCGTATTGACGACTGAAATGGATTTAAACTACATCTGCTTGATGGGTACCTCGACCGCTGCCAGCACTTCCGCAGACGTCACAGAGCGCCGGGCGATACCCGATCGGAACTTTTTGGAAGTGGCTGCACGAGGTGAACCACAGCCATCTGAAGTGTCGTTTGAAAGAGAAAAATGGAGAAACTGACTCTTTTCCAACCTCCACATCGCCAACCGGGATGTACCGACTGCAACGGTTGCACATGACGGTCACTCCGTCGTCACCCAGATGAGTGACATTGTTCACTGCCTTGCAGTCGAGGCACTTCACTTCTGAAAATATAATTGCCTACTGTACTTGTACTACTGTGTTAATTGTGATTATGGCAGTTACAGTGGTCGCCATCTAGGCCTGTGGGAGATTAAAGCATTCCACCAGAGTTCGTACAAAACGGAGCTGTTTCTACGTACCGTAGAGACCGGGGAACACCTTAAACAGCGGCTGCTTCAACCTCTCATGCCACTCGTCGACACTCATGCGTTCTCCTGAAAACGTACAGTATTTTTTTATACTTTCCCGCAATCTTGCGACTGACCCGTGTAAATTTGAACGCTTCCGTTGATGAAGAAAACGCGGTCCTTGACCCAGGCCTCCAATCCTGAAGGAAAATCGATAATTGATTAAAAGAAAGGAGGTCATACTGGGTGCGTGGACGAAACGGCTCATGGACTCATCGTATTTCCCTCGATCTTCGTGTTCTCGCCACATTTTGCGGAGGATGGAGTGGGCCTCGTCGGCGATTGCTGAACAATGGGGGATTAGATTGCATTTTAAAGCTAGAGAAAACAAATTAGGCGCCATGCAATGATACAGCTAAGAAAAAGTAGACTACCAATGAGTCAACCCAGCTTCCTGGAAGTTTCTGGGAATACAAACCTGCTTGCTTTCGTGAGAACCTCTCCATTTTCACGAACTTGTTCTCCATAGCCTTCATCTTCTTTGAAAGGACCTTGAAGCGCCTGTTGCTCTCTTTAGACGCGTCTTCGTCTAAAATTACCCAATTAGCGCTTTAAAGAGGTCATAATACATTGGGAGTGTAGCCGAGCCCTTTTATTCATTTAAATCAACCTTCTGAGGACTCCAATTCGTCCTCTTCCCTCCCTCGGGAGGCCTCGGTCTCCGATTCGTCCGCTCGGGCCTGCTCCCTCTCCTGGAGCTGGGCCAACTGCATCCGAACGGTGGCCAGTTCGGTGGCCATCTGGAGGTTCAGCTGCCTCGAAGCCTTCAAATCGTTGTCCTTCACCTCCAGCACACTCTCCAGGATTCCTACTCTCGCTTCCATCCTCACTGAAAACAAATAGTCTCTGTTGGCAAAAGATTTTACTTTGATTATTTAAAATAAACTAACATTTTCAGTAATTAGTTTGATAAAGACAAAATCACAGTTAACAAAAAAAAATTTAAACGTTCGCAATCAAATTGAAAATTTTTTGCGGTCGGGACCAATTGGTAAACAGCGTACAGCATCGACGTAAATAAAAACGTTGAAAACATTTTCGAATGCATTCTACATGTTTTGTTTTGTTAAATTCTATTTTTTGTAATGAATTTATACTTCCCGCTGAATAGCTACCTAAGAAATGCGCATTGGGCAGGGCAATCGTGGTGGGATTTTCAAACCCGAGCGTATTGCGAAGCGTCACATCTGTTCATTATAAAATTCAAATCGTGATGCAGATATTATGTGTATTACCCTTTTTGTTTTCTTTCTAGTGTACGTGCGTTTTCAGGAAAATGTCGAAGACTCCGAGGGAGTCTAAAAAGGAGGGCATTACGCCTATGAACAAGTCGTGGCGCGAGGATATGCGCAAGGTGGAGAAAAACAGGGAGAAGGACGAAGGTTTGTTTTAGCTCGTTTCATGACCTGTCATTTTTTAAAAGTGGTACACCTGTGTTTCAGTGGGCAAGCCGTGTCGCGAGGTCACCAATGAGGGCACTGCCCTCGCCAGCAGCCTCGTCAATTCCTCCAAGTCTGAGAGGACCAGGAATACCACCGCTTCGTCCAGAGTGCGTTAATCACTTCCAGACGCTTTTTGTGGTACAAACACAAGATCCTGCATGCTATCTGTGTCTTTGAATTCACCAACGAGTGTAGCATTTCAGGTCGCACCAAGGAGCAATTCTGAGAAGAAGACGAAAGCCACTCGAGGCAGTGGAGCGAAGCGAGAGAGGCCGGTTTGGGGAGGCAGCAACCCCGATTGTCCCGTGAACAGGGTGGCCAAGGAGGAGCCCGAAGCGACCATGTTGGTATTTTATTATTTAAAATTTGAAATGTCCTTAGCTTAATTCATTCTTTGCAGGACTTCTAATAGTTCCAAACCGGCTAAGCGCGCCAAGACGCACTGGGAGGGAAAGTGGTGCAAGGACGAGGCTATTCTCGCCCGAAGGACGAAGGTTGGTTTTACCTTCTAATGAAACTCGAGCAACTCTTTTTGAAATAGAACATTTCCTTTTAAGGATATCGAAAAGGCGATGGAGAAGCCTATCTACAAGCAGTACCTGGCCATGATCCCCAAGGGCGCCCGCCTTCCAATCCACCCCAGGACGCCAAACAAACATGTCAACGTCTCCCGCCGCGCCTGGGATTCTCAGGTTTGTTGTTCTCTACCTACTGTTAACGATACTTCTGCAGATTAAATACTGGAAGAAGAGTCTTTACAAAGTATGCGACGAAGCGGCTGACTTGAAAGTCGGAGGCGATGGCCTCCACACTGCCACAGATGAGGAGGGCCAAAATCCGGATAAAGAGCCTCTGCCTGGGAAACTCAAGGACATAGTGGTTAGTTGTGTCATTTCGCTCCTGACGCAAGTGTTTGGTTCAGATTCGCCCTGCAGCCAATGCCTTGGATCGACTTCTGGGAGGCCTCGACATGACCACTCGTTCTAGTGGAGAACGTGCCAAGAACACGGCCACTCGTGGTGGGGAAAGTGCCAAGAAGGCGACCGCTCGTTCTAGTGGAGAGATCGCGAAGAAGGCACCGAAGACTGCCGCCGTTTCCAAGGAACCCCTTGTTTTCTCCGATGTATGTTGATCAGCCCCCTCTTTCCCTCCTTAATATATTTCTACCCTTATTTTCGTCAATTCTCTTCGGATTCCGATTAGCACCCCTAGTTGTTATTTTGTTGTTACCACCCAGATAAACTGGCTGAAAATCTCAAGAATATAGTGGTTGGTGGTATTCGGCTCAGATTCGCCCTGTAGCCAACGTTTTGGATCGACTTCTGGTAAGCCTCAACACGGCCATTCGTTATGGTGGACAGGGCGTCAGGAAGGCACCGACGACTGCTGCCGTTTCCGAGGAACCGCTTGTTTTCCCCGAGCTATGTTAATCAACGCCCACTTTTTTTCTCATTGATCTCTTCCGTTCCTGTTTATGTTCACTTTTCTGACCTCTGGTCCGAAAACTGAACAATTTAGGCTTAGGGCCTGTATGTCATCCCGCATAATTATTTCTTTGATTTCAAGGTCTTAAATGATAGATGCTGAGAAAGAATCAATCATAAAAAATTGGCATAACCAATCGAATAAAAAAGTTGTGACCTGTCAAAGTTTCGGCCGTGAGACAGGTTAGCTGGTGCGGGGGCAGGGTGGAGGGAGTAAAGGGGGGGGGGCAGGTGTTACACTTTTGCAAAACATTGTATTAAAACAATGGACAGCTTCTGATGGGGCAATATTAGATAAAAATACATGAAGCACCACAGGAGGGAGTTTTGCGAATTCGTTTAACGAAACGCCCACGCCATCAAAATTTTTCAATTTCTCTCAAACCCTGGGAGGTTCCTTCTGTCGACGTACCCACCCTTACCTTTGGGACCAAATTCTGGGTAGTCAAACTTTAAGGGCTAAAATCAACATTTCGTTAAAAAAAAATAGAGCCTAATCAACTTTAACTGTTGAATTTTCTGAGATCTACTGAGCATTTTCTTAACTTGGAATAATCTGACTAATCCGTCCCGAGGTATGATTTATGTCGTTAAATCTTAGTTTTGCACGTATCTTACTCCATATTCGTTCTGGCAGTGGCTCAAATGGCCTTCTCGCTCCTCGTTCACAGGCAAGTTCTCTCTTTCTCTCTCTGTCTCCCCCCCCTCTCTCTCTCTCTCTCTTTTCTCACGCTCAGTTTCAAGAACAAAGTTGTAATAAAGATACCTTGGCTCATTTTTGACGCTTTTAAAATCGAACCAAGCAATACCGTGACTTTGGATAAATTACGCGAGCGTCCTATTTTTTCCGTTTTTCGTCGATATCCTCTCCCTTTCTCTCCCCCCCCCCCCTCTCGCACACTTGATAATACCATAACAATGTTCACAAGCTTTTTTAGCAAACACAAAATACGAAAAATACGAATTAAAATTGTAGTCTTCTAAATTTCATATTTTATTAAGAAGTTTCGTGCTCGTCCAATTCTTCGTCAGTATCTTCTTCATCCGAATTCCGCTTGATCCTCGTTTCCTCATCCCACGCCTTTCGCTCTTCTTCCGTCATTGTATTTCTTCTAGCAGATTCAGCTTCTATTTTCTTCAATAATTGCTGCCACCATGTTTCGAAAATATCCAAATAAGAAGCGTGTAAATGGGAGAAAAACGTAGGTTCGTTCCCTGCTTCAATGAAACTCTCGTAATGAAACGATAGATCAAGTGGCATTCGATCAAACATCTCAGGAACTAATATTTTGTACAGCTCTTCACGAGAGTCATTTATGAACTGAACATGATAGGTAATCTGAGTGAAAATAATATATATGTGAATATTGACAATGTGAACCTACATGCTTTTTATGTACTATAGCTAATCCGCCATCAATTTTCAATTTGAAAAAGGTGGTGGAGAATCCCTAAAATATTGAATAAGTGTCACCTCAGGAAGAACTCCTGGGGGAGACACGTTGCCTTACATTATTTGGTTTTCTGAAGTAACCAAGAGTTACCCCCTTCCATAGCTGAACCATCCCGGGTAAGTCAGCAATAGTAATTCCCGGCTTTTCAAGCCCATCGAAGGAAAGATGCTCTAAAGTCCCTCTGGCTCTGCTATCTTCTCTTATTTCCTATTCATTTTTACTTTGTTAAAATACCAATTATTACCATCAAAAACTCTTTGAGGCACGCCAAAGAGTTCTCCATCACTTCCCGAGTAAAAGCATAACTAGCATACGCAAGATTGCGAACAAGAGGACTGAGACGATCCGGAAGCTCTTTTAATGTTATTTCGTCGTGTTCTAGAGAGTGCTGAAAAGATTTTTTTAAAACAATCTATATTTTCAAGGTACAACTCACCCAGATAGGAAAATTCTTGTAGTCGGCGATCGAAAATGGCACAGTGCAGTTGTTAGCAGTGAGCTTTGAAAATTTTACCAATGATGCAAGTGCTTGTGGATTTGGACAAAAATAGTAGGACAGTCGGTTGCATACTAGTTTAAGTGGTTGCAAAATATTTAGCAGTTGATTATAGAAGATATCGATTTGTCTAGCAATAATTATTTGTGACCGCCTATAGTGATCCTCAACATACTGAAACACACATATGAAATGTGAGACATCACACAAAAGTGAGTGAATGTGCGAGAGACCAACCACCAAAACGACGCTAAATCTGATACCAGAAACCTGCTCATAAGGGTTTTCCAAGCGACCTTTTTTCAAATACCCTCTTCTTAAAAAGGATCTGTAAACGTCGAAATACGGTATTGCTCCACCAAGGACATTAATGTGAAGTTTGGGCTAAAAATAAACATGTTACTCTTAATTTTAAAAAAAATCTTACCACGCGAGCCCAAGAAATTCGAAAATACAGAATTGATTCTTCGTGGGCAAAGCGACAGTTTATACGAAATCGGTGCTTTTCTACAAATTAATCCACATATTTGCATGTCCGCCTGAGACGGCAGAGGGAACGAGGTGGAAGCTAATGTTAAAGTTGTATTGGGTTTTGTTGTACATAAAACTTACTCGAGAAAGAATTGGCAGAAGAAGCTCCTGAGGAAGTGTGTTTAACGGCAGAAACATATACATGTCTAGTGGTTGAAAGGGAAATATGAACATAAAGCCATAAAAAAGCAATGATACAGCGACACCTGGTTCCAATCGATTGAACTGATCATCCGCATCGTTTCAGAAATGAGACATTCGGATAATAATTCACTCTTGGCAAACCTTCTCCAAAGCTGAGAGTCTGATGGCCTTGTCGACAATTCTCAGGAACAAAATGAAGAATCAGTAGAGGAAATACAGGGGAAGGAGGGGGATCGGGAACCGGGCCAGGTTCCTGCCATCACTCTGAAATGGAGGGAATAATATGGATTTTCCAGCCGATTGTAGCCAGCAGCTGACTGACTGACTAAGGCCTTCTTGATACAGGTTTTGCGGAAGCCAGCTGGTTCGAATCATTTTTCACATTGGTGTACATTCTATGTTGTTTACTTGTAATGTAACTTCCAATTTCCACATACTCAATAAACTCTCATGGTGCTACCCACGAAACAAGACACCATCTCTCTCTCTCTCCGTTGAGGAAGGCCTCCTTGGTAATCTGCACATTTCCCAGTATCTTCTTCCGTTCCTTTCCCTTCTTCGGATGACTCAACTTCCCTTCCGCCAAGTTGCAATTCAGCAGCTGGGAGAAGTCATCGGCTGGATAAACACCACGGCCAGGGCTTTTATGGACCTACCCACACCAGGGTTTCCATCATAATAATTGATTCCGCCTCCCTTGTAGTCTGCCCCATCTACTTTCGTTTCGTTAGATTGGGCCACATCGGACTGATTTATCCATGTAATAGATACGTTAATCTCCTCTTTTATTACAACAACATTCTCTCCTAGACTATAACAACGAAAATCAACAAAAAACAAGACCCGTGTCAATTCTTGAGCACATTGAGGAAGGCCTCCTTGGGGATCTGCACATTTCCCAGCATCTTCATCCGCTCCTTTCCCTTCTTCTGATGACTCAACTTCTTGTTCAATCGCTCCATTCCTCCTCCGCCAAAGTTGCCCTTCAGCAGTTGGGAGAAGTCCCTCTTCATCGGCTGGATAGTCACCGCGGCGAGGGCTTTTGTGGAGCTGCCCACACAGGCTGAATCAGGGTTACTGTGTCCAATTCCGAGGGAATGTGCAAACCTTTAATTGTGACTTCGAACTGCTGCCGAGGGATTTCGCGTTTGAGGCGGTGGACGAGCGTCTTCGAACGATCGCGGGCCATCGCAGCTGGGATGATTTGGGAGAACTCGGGGACCTGTAAAGGAAGGATTGAGAGAGAGAGAGAGAGAGAGAGAGAGAGAGAGAGAGAGTACCTCTTTCCCATTGATGGAGAGGGCCAGTTTGATCAACCGCGTCTCGTTGTATCCGTCGTGCTCGTAGTCGAAGGAGGCGTAACCGGAAGTGAGGCGCTTCAGTCGCTCGAAAAAGTCAACCACCACTGAAAATCAATTGATTTTTGCTCGAAAAAATAGCATTAGTTAGCCGGAGACATATTTTTCCAAGGAAAACTCCATACTTTATTCACCAGCGGCGTCACAACAGCTAGGATCTAAATGCCACTGCTCAACTAGAGGCCAACGATTAGCAAACGCGGTCTAAGAATGGCCGAACTATCCCCAAATTGGACAACTATGGCTATTTCTTTTGCTGATCGAAAAGTACTTAGAGGTCAGAAATATCGGCCAAGAACATTTCCAGAACTATTCTTTCCTATTCAAATGGGTATGTACTGGCTGCCATTTCCACAACATTTGCAGTTCTTTCGGGTCGGAACAAGTTCTCAATCAAGATTAGGCCATATTTCAAGAAACCATAAGTAAACACCTAGTGGAAACATCACAAACAATTGCACATGAGAAATCAATGAAAGAACAGAAGAATCCACTAAAATCGTTTATTGCTTGCTGGCCTAGGGGTTGTACTCGATGGGGAGGTTCTTCCTGCGGACCATGCCGTCGCCCTGGAACCACTCGCGGCGGAACTGCTTGGCGGCTCCATCGGGCGTGTTGGTCCACTCGATGGTGATGCGGTCGTTGTTGGTGTCCTCCTGTCCGTAGGCGAAGGCATCGCAGCTGACACCCATCAGAATGGCCTCCTTGGGGTCCAGCACTCCGCAGCCGGGGTCCACTCCGAGCCTCTTCATGTTGGTCGTCTTGATGGCCCAGCCGATGCGACGGGCCGAGGCATTGATGATCTTGATGTGGTAGGTGTGCTTGTCGTCGTAGGGCGCGTTGAAGACGATCTTCGAGCCGGGCTGCGTGGTGATGTCACCGGGAGGGACGGACTGGGCCATGGCGATGAATGAGGGAAAGGCAGGCAGGCAGGCTTATAAGGGCACGGCAGGCAGGCTAATCGAGGCATGTGGAGGAGGGAGAGGCCACGGGGCTCATTGGAATGGCCTGGGGAAGGTTCTGGAAATATTCCTAGCCCTCATTAACACCCGAAGAGAAGGCGTTTCGGGTCGGAATTAGAAACTTTGTCTTCTGAAATGTTTCGAGTAACCACAACCAAAAATAGCAGAAAGCGAGATCGCCAGAATTCAAGGGAAATATAGGTAAACCAGCCGTTCCTCCTTACCTTCCGCGAGTGGCAGTCTCCAGATGATCATCAGCCGGTCCTCATCGATGGAACTGATCTCTCCTCTCTCTCCCCTGCTCTCGGTACACAGTCCATTGACCACTCCCATGTGCTCCGACGGCACTATCATCCTCACCTGAACATTTGATATACCCAGCACTCCTTCACAAAGGATACCTTAACCATCGGCTCGAGGAACGTCTCAATGTCGTTTTCATCCGGGAATTTGCTGGCATCCAGAATCCTAATCTCTCCCTGTCCGTCAAAGCGTCGTTTCCTCACAGATTCATTGTCCTACAAATGGGTACTGTAGGAAAAGAACACAACTACTTTGACAATGGCGCGGTATTCCACATTCGGCTGGGTGAGGATCACACTGGCGCCGTATTCCTGATCCAATCGGGCTCCAAAGACTTCCATATGCAGGACGCCGAGGAAACCGACCTGGAAATGAGGGTTAAAGGACTGTAAAAATGACTCTGGCCACTCCACTTTTGCCCAAAATTGTCACTAAAATCTCATTTTTCACTGTAAAACTCACTTTCCAACCGAGACCGAGTGCCGGACTGGAATCGGGAGTGATGATGCACGAAGGATCGTTCAGACTCAGTCGCTCCACCGCCTAAAACCCTAATTTTCTGAAGAAAACTGGGAAAATACCTGTTTCAATCCCTCGTAATCTGATGTTTCCACAGGGAAAAGTCCTGCGTATACGGTAGGTTTGATGGGTTTGAAGCCGGGAAAGGCGACCACAGTCTCCTGGGAAGAGGGGTCGAACAGGGTCTCTCCCACGGCCGCTTCCTACAAATTTTACATTAATTTTGTATATGCTATACATAAATCAATATATTTTAGAAAGAGAAAGCTTACTTTGACTGTTTTCATGTTGCAGATGATGTAGCCGACCTGGCCGGCGTGAAGTTCTAGACAGGGGGTCATGTCTGGGCGCATCACTCCAACCTGGAAAATAGTTTTACGTTGTAGTGCAATAAAATAATCGATTTATGTGTGGTTGTGCCCGTACATTATTGTCAGCGTCTGAAGCCAAAGTGTCCTTCAAATATCTTGTGTCCTAGTGACCTTAGGCCGCTTTCTGCATTTTATGGTGACAGGGTTTTGGGTGTTAATGAGGGCTAGGAATATTTCCAGAACCTTCTCGCGGCCATTCCAATGAGCCCCGTGGCCTCTCCCTCCTCCACGTGCCTCGATTAGCCTGCCTGCCGTGCCCTTATAAGCCTGCCTGCCTGCCTTTCCCTCATTCATCGCCATGGCCCAGTCCGTCCCTCCCGGTGACATCACCACGCAGCCCGGCTCGAAGATCGTCTTCAACGCGCCCTACGACGACAAGCACACCTACCACATCAAGATCATCAATGCCTCGGCCCGTCGCATCGGCTGGGCCATCAAGACGACCAACATGAAGAGGCTCGGAGTGGACCCCGGCTGCGGAGTGCTGGACCCCAAGGAGGCCATTCTGATGGCTGTCAGCTGCGATGCCTTCGCCTACGGACAGGAGGACACCAACAACGACCGCATCACCATCGAGTGGACCAACACGCCCGATGGAGCCGCCAAGCAGTTCCGCCGCGAGTGGTTCCAGGGCGACGGCATGGTCCGCAGGAAGAACCTCCCCATCGAGTACAACCCCTAGGCCAGCAAGCAATAAACGATTTTAGTGGATTATTGTGTTCTCTTATTGATTTTCTTGTGCTATTCGTTTTATATGGGGCTCCAGGGTGTTTGAATACCAAAACAATGCCCTAAAGTCGGTAGTGAAAATGGTAACTTGTTCCGAGACCTATTCGGAAGGTAGAAATGACGACCACCAAGGTCTGGTAGTCCCGTGGGGTACGGTAGTTTAAGTTTAAGTGTTGGAGAGGATTACGGTAGCCGAATGCTGCTTAAAACAAAGCTTTCCTACCTCGGAAACTTCGTATTCCCTCTGATTGTGGTAGCTTCTAATCTTCTGTCCCTTCTTCACTTTTCCCTCCTTCACCGCCACGAAGGCGATGGCTCCTCGGTAGTGCTCAAACATCGAATCGAAAATTAGGCCTCTGAAAATCGATATTGACTTCTGGCGGGAAAAGCAAAGTGGGCGGAGCAAACACGCGGTGCCTACTGGCGTCGCACGTGGATCTGCCAGTCGACTGTCTTGAAATTTCGCTATTTTTGGTGCATTCCCCGTCCTCTTGGTTTCTTTCCTCACCTGAATGGGGCGTCCCTTTCCGCTGTCGGAGGGGGTATTCTGGAGATGATCTCATCGAAGATTCCCTCTACGTTGAGACCCGACTTGGCTGAGATTTTCAGACTCTCCGAAGGCTCGAATTCGAAGAGATTCTGGAGCTGGGTTTCTACCTGGAAATATTGAACTTTAGAGCAGTGACGAAGCTCTCTGGGGCTTTCAGGCGACCGATTGAATGAAGAAATGTCCCCCACCTTGGGAATATTGGCTCCGCTGAGGTCGATTTTGTTGATGACTGGGATCATCGTCACATTTTTCTCGAAGGCCAGCCAGAAATTGGCAATTGTCTGAAAAAGAAAAGTATTCATCTACCTCAAAACTCATACGAAACGCAAATTTGTCTTTGTGCCACCCATCTGGCAGCATTTCTCGCAAAATTACGAACCTAGCTCATCAATTTTGGCAATAACCTGCAAAACAAACCTGTGCCTGAACTCCTTGATTCGCTGCAATCAGAAGTAGAATCCCATCGCAGACGGCCAGAGATCTGGAGACTTCAGCCGAGAAATCGGCATGTCCCGGCGTATCGATCAGATTCAGTAGATAGCCCTTTAAAAAAAAAGAATACAAACTAAACAATAAATTACTTTGTAGGGAAGAACGGCGGTCTGTGCCTTTACCGTAATCCCTCTCTCCCTCTCCACGGGCAGTCGGTCGAGCATCTGTTGGTCTCTCTCGCCCGGCTTCACCACTCCCGCCAGTTCCAGCAGCCGGTCGGCCAGCGTGGATTTGCCATGGTCCACATGAGCTACGATCCTGAAACATTGGAATTCGTGAAAATCGTCAAAATTAATGAAAAATGGGTATTTAATAGTAAAAATGGGAAGGACTTGCCCGAAATTGCGGATTTTGTCGGGGGTGTACTGGCCGAGGTCCACGAGACGCGTGGGGTCGACTGCGTAGAGACGGCAGCTGTGGCGCCACGGCGTCACCAGTCTCAGAAGGAAGCGTTCCGATACCATTGCGGTCAGGAAACACCGTCAGTGAGACATACGCCCGGCTGAAACGAGAAAAATCTGCATTGAACAAGCCAAAAAATAGAGCAAAATCAATAAATATGCCCTTTTTTTATTTAAATGACGTGTGCTTATAAAACTTATAAACCGAAAAACTATCTTTTAAGTTTTAAAAAGAGAAATAAAATAATTTTAAACAATATTTTAAAATTTTGGCCATTGCCGCATAGACTATCCTACTTGTTAGAGACTTTCGGGGCGGGACCCAGCGACCAAACAGTTGGGCGGAAAACTTTTCAGCAACTGTGAATTATGGAAATAGTGGGATGTTCTCCGGGAACATTGTTTCAAAAATTGGCCACAAATGTATTTTTGAATAAAAATAATTTAAAATGTGTAAAATCCTTTCGAAGAAAGTTGTCTAATTAGCATAGAAATAGTATAATGCGAGAGAGCATAATTTCTTGTTGTTCCTATGCGTTTCTGGTGGTTGTCGGTCATCTCCTGGCTGTCAGCCCTCACTCTTTGGTTCAATGAGCTTGCAGGTTGGTTTAAAAGGAGGGTTTCACATTTTAAAATTGCTGTTTCAGTGCTCGTGATAGCCAGAAATGAGACAGGGTTCGCAGTGTGGAAAATTTGGCTTTTGATTGGGATTTGGTCGCTGATTGTGTTTTCTTTCTTCCATGCGGTGGGTTAGAGAGCGAGAGAAAGAGAGAGAGAGAGAGAGAGAGAGAAAGAAAGTGAAATTTTTAGATTTTCACTCCTCCCGCCAGAATCCCAGACGAATATCGATTGGAGACCTCCCGGATGCCCGACCAACTGGCAGAAATCGCTCTAAACCGTCGCTCCAAGGCCCTCTCCCTCGAAGAGGTACCATAACCCTGGTCCTTTAAAGGTCTATCTCTGTAGATCAATTACTGTGACAAGTGTAATCTCCTGAAGCCCACGAGGACCCACCACTGCCGTACCTGCAACCAATGTATTCCCCGAATGGACCACCACTGCCCCATTTTGCAGGTAATCAATAATCCAAATCAATCAATAAGCGATTGTTCAGAGTTGCGTCCACAACGGAAACCACAAGTTCTACCTGTTGTACCTCTTCTGGCCTGGAGTGCTCGGCGTTTACGCGGTGTTCCTGTGCACGCCCGCTGTTTACAGGGCCTCCATGCGGTACTTCTTTGAGGGAATCGAGTACACTTTTGAGGAACAGTTTATCGTCAGTGCGGCAATCAACGCATTGGTGAGTGAATGGGCCGAGCTTAGGGGCGTGGCTTAGTTGGAGAAGTGGGCGTGGCTTATCGATTTCTCTTTCAGACCATCATCGCCTCCGTGACCTACCTCCTCCGCTTCCAAATCCAAAACCTCCTCCAGAATCGTACCATAATCGAAGATTCGAAGATCTCATCTGCCGAGGAAAACGAGGTTCCACCACGAAAAATCAATATATCGATCGATTTTCAGGAGATGCACGATTACTCGCAGGGTGATTGGCAGGACAATGTCTCCAGTTTGATGGGTCCCCGGTGGTCCTGGCTCCTTCCGATCGATACCGTACCCGGCGATGGCGTCACTTTCCAGTCGGGACTCCGCAAGGCTTCTGAACTTCAGTAATTCTACAGTACAAAGACGAATAAACTGTTTATTTGCAAGTCACTTGTTTGTTTGGCGCCGGTATTTGTACAGCCCGCTTGTCGTGAAAAAGTGTTGCCGCGTGGCCTAATGGATAAGGCGTCGGACTTCGGATCCGAAGATTGTAGGTTCGAGTCCTGCCGTGGTCGAAACGTTTTGCTGCGTGAAGTACGCCACGTGATAGTCACTCCGTCATTTTGCGTCTATTTCATTCCATTCTTTCTCCTTCACCTCTCCCAGCCAGTCGGAGCAATGGATCCAGCTGCAGCTGCAGGGTCTCCTGACCCAGCCGTCATAGAAGTGACCGTGAAGAATGTGATGGCTGGAAAAGTGGAGGTCAGTTTTTGTTTTCTGATGAACAACTGAAAGTTCAGACGAAGGTGCGTGTGCCCGTGACCTGCACCGTGGGGGAGCTGAAATGCGCCATTTCGCAGAAGGCGGATGTTCTGCCGGAGAAGCAGCTGCTTCTCTTCAACGACAAGGAGCTCCGGGACGACGATTCCAAGCTCTGCGATCTGGGAATGACCTCCGACTGTATGATCACCCTCAGCGTCTGCATGAACACTGGATCTCTCAAGTCAGTTTCAGAAAACGAGAGTTGGGCCATGCCAGGAACATCTTAAGGCTATCATCTGTTTGTAGAAAGGATCGATCCAAGTAAAAAGTCTCCAAAGTGGTGGTTAGACCCTGAATCTTTCATGAAAATGGTATTAATTTGTGTTAAAGTACATGCGATTTAGATATTTGCTGGTTCTAATTGTCCAAAGCTCATTATTGCGTTAAGCGCGGCACTGCGATTCGATATCTTTCGGCGGGGCCATCCCTGACAATGTGGCCGAGTGGTCTAGTGGTATGATTCTAGCTTAGGGTGCGAGAGGTCAC
Organism: Oscheius sp. G VE-2021; assembly: GCA_022343465.1. Classification (NCBI taxonomy): domain Eukaryota; kingdom Metazoa; phylum Nematoda; class Chromadorea; order Rhabditida; family Rhabditidae; genus Oscheius; species Oscheius sp. G VE-2021. Next base: position 224,460 of record JAJQXH010000038.1, on the reverse strand, counting down.
GGGATCGATCCCCGGCTCGGCCCAACGTTTTGCTTTTCTATAACGTTTAAAAGTGCCTCTTACCCAATTATTCTTCAGGTCGGCGACAGCGGTCAACTTCTCCTTTGCTATCCTCAACCCGCTGCCTCTCCCCCCGGGACCGAACCTCCGCAACTCGGTGCGTGGAATGACGTCGATCAAGGCGAGGGCTGGAAGGGCGAAGAAAGTTGAAAAGGCGCCGGAGAATGCGCAGATTTGGACGCCGGAGAAGATGCTGGAGATTGAGCTGACGAGAAACCGCATGAAGAATCTGATGAGGGGCAGGAAGAAGACGAACCTCCTCTCCCCCTCCCACACGCCCATGGACAACGGATCCGTCCTCGCCTCCCATGCGTATGTTGGAAAATTGGCTCAAACTATGAGAACACAGAGTTTTCCGCAAGTTTTGGTAAAATTTTAAATAGCAAAAGAGATTCGCAGTCAGCAGGATTCGAACCTACGCGGGCAGAGCCCAATTGATTTCTAGTCAATCTCCTTAACCACTCGGACATGACTGCACATTCGTGGGCGCGTGCGGCGCCTTTTATCACTTACCGTATCTGTGATAAAGCGCTGGAAGAGAATTTCAGGAATTCAGTAATAAAATTAAATGTGATTTCAGGTCGCCGATCCACACTCCGCCGAATGAGAGGATGCCAGGGTCGAACAAGAACAGCAGTGAGAAATCCCCGCCGGAGGAGATTACGGAGGTCACGGAGAAGGAGCTGAAGGTAGAGAGAGGGAGAATTAGAGAAAGAGAGAAGTTTCAGCTGTTCTTTGAGCCGATGGAGTCCCTCTCCCAGTTGGACAGACTGAACCGCTCGAAGGCCATGGCCCCTCCCCCGCAGAACCAGGCGGACCTGGCACAGCTGAAGAAGGACTTTGAGACGAAGGCCAAGACTTGTTGCAAGGTGAGAGAAAGAGAGTCAGAGACGCAGAGTTTCAGGCGTGTGGAAAGAAGCTGCCGGTGGTGGAGCAGACTATCTTCTGCAGCTGCAAGAACATCTTCTGCAAGCGCCATCGGAGCCCCAAAGACCACTTGTGCCAGATCGACTACAAGCAGAGTGGGAAGACCAGGCTCTCCAAGGTTAGAGAGAGAGAGAGAAAGAAAGAAAGAAAGAAAGAAAGAAAGAGAGAGAGAGAGAGAGAGAGAGAGAGAGGAGTCAGAGACGCATAGTAATGAAAGTTTTCAGGAGAACCCTATGGTGGATGGCGGGGGTGCTCGCAAGGGAAAGTGGTAGCCGACGGAATGAAGAAGTATCGTCAATGACATGCAATAAACAATTGCGGATACCTTTCTTCAATGAAAATATTCGCAGAATTAAACAATTAACGTGTGAACGTGTGTGAATGTGTGTGTGTGAAAAATTGTCTTTCTTGATCACATTTTTTTCTTCGTGAAGTTTCTTCATTCGTCTCATGGCTGCTTACATATTGCATGCCCTTTTCTTTTGCTATTTCCACAAAAAGTCACGTATTTTCGTTATCTTTATGAACATTTTCGCCTATCACGAAAGTATCACGGCGGAGAATAGTGTGCGAAATAGTTGTTAGGAGAGGCACTTCGGCACAGAAGGTAGCATCGAAGGCGTTTCTAATTAGTAAAATTTGGGTTGGAGTTTACCTAGACTGTTTACCCAGTCTTTTCAAACGTCTTCCGTTTTAAAATTTGTTTTTTTTTTAAAATCACATATGGAAATATGGAATGCCAAATTACTTGATACAATTGTTTTATACAAGTAAAAAAGGTATGTTGTATACGGTAAGTAAAAACGCCCCTTTTGTTTTTTGGACATTGATGCTGAACTTTGTGACCAGTGGCTGATAAGAATCGTATAAAAGAAACAGCCCGGAAGGAAACGGTGCCTCCGGGACATTGCTTATTTGTTATGATAATGAATACTGTTATTTCTAGAAAATCAATTTATGAAATTCTTTTATTTTGCATTTTGACTTATTCTTTAAATAACAAAGTATATACCAAATTAAAACGTTTGCCAACTAGAGTAACTAGAGAAGTCTCATTACTTGTAGTGGACGGCGCGTCAAGAAATTCTGATTATTCTATTGGCATCGTATCGGAATCTGATCAAAGTTTCTATAAGGCAAAATTTTTTCTGGAATTGAAGGACCCATCTGATGCTCCTTTTTTTGCGGAAATGTTTGCTGTGATTACAGCTTTGTGGCGAGCGAGTGAGCACTATGAAACTTTGCACAAAGGTAAAGAAATTCTTATTTTAACGGATTGCATGAGACTGATTGAGGCACTTAATGAAATCATAGAAGGTAGGTTGGGTAGTCATCCGTACTTGCCGTTCCTAAAAGAAATTATCGATTTGGGGGGTCAGTTCGAACACGGGGTCACTGTAGCTTACATACCCGGACACTCCAAAGCGACTCTACATGAGATCGCCGATTTTCTTGCCAGGTCGGTTAGATACACTGACAACTCAATTTACAGATTATATGAAGACAAACATGATAGACTTAGCGAACCATATAGATTAGGCCACTACATGTGGAAACGATGTGTCATTGAGCCTGGCTGTCGAGGAACTACCGGCCCCGTCGACTATCCTTCTAATGACATTACCATCCAAGGGTATGATGCTTCCGACACCATGAAGCATATTGAACAATTCATGCCGGGAGCAGTAACTAAAGAAGATCCGGCTAAACTGAAGACGCTACTCCAACATTTGTGGGATAAGTCAAGGGTGGTTCAGAGGAACCATCTCAATCAGTAAGACAGTTTCATTTCAATTTGTATATATGATTTTCAGCTACCTTGAGTTGAATTCCCAATAAGACCAACAGGAAAATCCACTAGCTCCTCTTCAGATATCGAGGATACCAAACGTTTAAGTATCGTAGTTGTCGCTTGCCAACGACCATCGGTCTCTCACTCTAAAGCCAACACCTGAGCTCACACCTCAGCGATAAGATCACCATCCTTTGAGAGTTGGTTATACAGCTGAAAATAGGAGCTCCCAGTCCCCGAGTGTTTCCCATTCGCTGGCTGTGTGCGTAAGACACGCCGTGAGGATTTCCGCAAGGATGAAATCCTATAATAGCTGTTGAGTAGATTCCATGTGCATTCGGACAACTATGATCTTATAATGAAGGTTTACTCGCCAGTGATTTGTTTTGCTTTGACAGAGAGAGAGAGAGAGAGAGAGAGAGAGAGAGAGAGAGAGAGAGAGAGAGAGAGAGAGAGAGAGAGAGAGAGAGAGAGAGAGAGAGAGAGAGAGAGAGAGAGAGAGTTAACACAAAAACAAAAAAGTATCTCACAAAGTATTCATTCAAACTGATTAAGGTACAACGTTAAAACAGTGGTAAAACGGGCTGAATGGCTATCCTTCGTCTATCCTCAGTGCTCCTTCCTTCCCAGCAGTCCGGCGAATCGCACCTTGCGGCCGCTGGGACGAGGCCTCTCGAACACGATCACGTCCTCCTCCTCGTCGGTCGTCAGGCGCTCCACGTCCTTCACCTTGTCCCGCTTGAGCAGCTTCTGAAAAATAAACTATTTTATTATGTTTAGGCGCATTTCAAACAAAACGAATTGGAATAAAATGTACCTGTACAGAGCCCATGGTGAAGACCTGGCGGAGGGCGATGCAGGTGATGTAGCACCAGAGGGCGTAGGGGACAAGGAGGCCAGTCAGGATCGGGACGATGTACTCTGAAATTATAACATGAGAGAGAGAGAGAGAGAGAGAGAGAGAGAGAGAGAGAGAGAGGCAAGGAAATACCTACCAATCTGGGAGAAGGCGAAGGACACGTGGTCGCGGAGGACGTTGACAACGGCGACGGTGAACATGAAATTCGAAGCGACCTGAAACTTCTTAATTAGTTAACGAACAAGATTAAATCGATGATAATCGAATTATATAAAACCAAATAGGTGACGTAATGGAGAATTGACAATTATCGATTGGACAGGCGTCTGGCACCAAGAATCCAACCAAAGTGCGGCTGGCATAAAGATATTAACCAAATTGCATCAATCCCGCAATTCGACATAATATTTCCACAAAAACTACCTGGAGGAGGAGGTAGGGCAGAAGGAAGACGGAGCGCCGGGTGCGGATGGCCAACAGGCCCAGGAGGAGGATCGGCACAGCCACGATGCAGATGACGGAGATCTCGTGCAGATCCCTCCCGGTGTACTCCCTCTCCACACGGGCCTTGTACAGCAGCATCTGGGCGACGATGGACAGCGCAGCCAGCTAAAAGCATAAGTTACAGTGGACATATCGAATGAATAGAGAAAACTGTAGAAATCACTCACCTTGAGGACGATGACAGTGGTGAGGAAACCAGCAGAGGAGATGGTGCCGCAGAGGGCCTTCGGCTCATCATCGGGGACAGTGACCGTCTTGGGGGCCTTCTTGCGAAGGTAGCTGTAGGGAGTGGACGTGCGGGGCGGCAGGAGGGGAGCCTCCTCTTCGCAGGGCCTGAAATAAGGGAATTTAAATCGCGTAATTACTTTAAAGCTTAAATACGTCAAATACGTAGTTTTCAAATACGTAAAAAAGTCAGTGATTTTAAAGACTAAAAGAAGAAAACAAAGTCAATAGTAAGCAAAAGGAAATAAATCAATCGATAAACTAAAATAAATAAAAATTACCTGTTGGGGGTGCAGGGGTTCTCCATGGGAGTGTGAAAGGCGATCGGAGAGAAGTCAGCGGAGGCCATCCGAAGACGAATGACACTTGGCGAAAAGAGTGCCTGAAAAAAAGCGGGAAAAGGTGGCTGTAGTTCGAACTGAATTGTTCAAACTACAAAATAAAATTTTCGTATTTAGTTCAATCAAAACAACAACATAAATTGAAATTAGAAAAAAACAACTTTGAATTTATATATTAAACAAATAAGAATTAAAATACAGACAGAGTTTTTTCTTCTTCGAAATTGCGTCATTGACCTATCTTCAAGGTCCACAGTGCATAAACAACAGCTGTCAATAATATGGGCCACAGGAATCAACTACTTTTCGCACTAATGGCCACAGGAATCAACTACTTTTCGCACTAATGGCCACAGGAATCAACTACTTTCCTGGAAAAGGCCACGGGCGCGACAGCTTAGAAATCACTTCGGGGCCCAAAACTAAGGTTTGTTGACGGATTTTCGAAAAACTCTGAAATAACACTACCCCTAAAATTCAACGGGTAATTTGGTGGTGATGTCTGTTTTTGGGTATAATTTAATCAAAGGCTCGAAATGCGCATTGACAGTTTTAACGTTGAGATTTTCCGAAATAAACTGTACCGCTGGATTGAGCATTAAAACTTAGCCCTAGTTTCTTATCACGGATTTTTCCCATTTTTAAAATGAGCCTTAGAAATGGCATTTACAGTGAAAATAATATGGGCCACAGGAATCAGCTACTTTTCGAACTAATGGCCACAGGAATCAACTACTTTTCGCACTAATGGCCACAGGAATCAATGCTTTCTGCACTAGCGACCACAGGAATCAACTACTTTTCGTACTAATGGCCACAGGAATCAATACTTTCTGCACTAGCGACCACAGGAATCAACTACGTTTCGCAGTAGTGGCCACAGAAATCAATGCTTTCTGCACTAGCGGCCACAGGAATCAACTACTTTTCGCACTAATGGCCACAGGAATCAATGCTTTCCGCACTAGTGGCCACAGGAATCGACTACTTTTCGCACTAATGGCCACAGGAATCAATACTTTCTGCACTAGCGACCACAGGAATCAACTACGTTTCGCAGTAATGGCCACAGAAATCAATGCTTTCTGCACTAGCGGCCACAGGAATCAACTACTTTTCGCACTAATGGCCACAGGAATCAATGCTTTCTGCACTAGTGGCCACAGGAATCGAGTGACTTTCTTGGAATAGGCCACGGGAATCGCAGTCGTCTGATGGGGTCCTTCCTTTTTAAACGATTTTTACTCCGGTTCGGCAACACCCCTTCCATAAAACTTGTGGTAATAAAACGGTTTATTTACGAAATTCAATTAATTACATGAAAAATGAAACAAATTCTAAAACGATTGTGAATTTTTGGTAAAACTAGGCGCATGACACAGGCTTCTCATTTGTGGCGACGGGCCGTGGTCGGACGGCTGTTCTGCCAGGAGAAACGGATCTCCTTCGTGTCGATTTCGTGGTAATGACGCTGGCTCCGCTTGATGGAGGCCTGAAAAGATGCAAATGAGAGAGAGAGAGAGAGAGAGAGAGAGAGAGAGAGAGAGAAAGAGAGAGAGAGAGAGAGAGAGAGAAAGAGAGAGAGAGAGAGACGGACCTGAGGAGAGCAGGGCTGCCTGTGCTCCAGCAGGAAGCGAGACTTCTTCGTGTTGAAGAAGGTCCAGTGGTGGAAACTGAAGTAGAGGAAATCGGGGTCCGGCAACTGAAACTACTCGTTTTCCCCGATAAATAAAATGGCAAACCTTCTCCAAAACGGGGAGTCTGATGGCCTTGTCGACGATTCTCAGGAAGAAAATGAAGAAGCAGTAGAGGAAATACAGGGGAAGGAGGGGGATCGAGAACCGGGCCAGGCTCCTGCCATCACTCTGAAATGAAGTGAATAAAATGCTCGATTTTCCAGTCGATTGTAACCAGCTTGCTGACTGGCTAGGCCTTCTTGATACAGGTTTTGCGGTAACCAAATGATTCGAATTAACCCAGGTAACTTCTACGTAACGAACCTCCAGGAGCTGTCCGTAGCAGCGGAAGACATTCTTCTTCTCCATGTCGTCGGCCAGAAGCATCGTCTCCAGAATACGCGGGTCGTAGTTCTTGTCGCTGCGGAAGGAGACCCAACTCCTTTCGGCCACGGTTGGAGAGTCGCCAGCCGAACTTTCGCCTAAAACGCTTTATTTATTCAGAAAGATTCTCCAGTCCCGTAAAACACAAAAGAACCTACAGTGGAGAGAAGCGTTGCTGGAGGTGCTGGAGACCAGACTGTAGTCCCCCTGGATGCTATCCTTCCTGTCCATTTCGTAGAGATTCTCAACGGATGCCCAAATGGCGGCTGTCAGATTGTCAATGTGCATCATCTGAAGGCTCACCTATGACAGAAGAACAAAATAATACAGTATACCTGGAGCACGCCGTCATAGTCACCAATGCGTGGAATCGTGGTGGGACCGGCCTTGATCAGATCGCAGATGACTGAGATGGTGTCACCGGCGCCGTAGACGGGAACGGGGCGAAGGATGAAGGAATCCACGGAGGAGTTGGAGATCAGAGTCTCGGCCTCGTGCTTCGAGTGACAGTAGGCCCGGAAAGGAGTAGATTTCAAGCAGAGTGACTGGCTACCTTATAGGGCCATTCCTTCATGAAAAATTCGGCGTCTGCTTCCCCTCCGAAGATGTTCGGCCAGCGGGAGGAACACTGCAGGAAGGGGCTGGACAAGTGGATGAGACGCCAGTTGTGCAGAGGCGAAGAGTCGTGGAGACGCAGCAACCGAAGGACCACTGAAAAGGAGGTCGAATGGAGAGGTCGAATGGAGTTCAGTGGCCAGACCATCTTCTGACTTACCATTGACGTTGTGGAGGCGGAGACTCGCCTCGTCCGGCTTGGCCGAGAAATCTTGAGCTTCGTGGAGATTCACCACCTGAATAAGGGTTAGATGGTGATTTATTTCCTTCCCTACCACGTCTGCGTCTCTAACAGTCGCTTCCAACTGGTCCATGCCGTGGTAGCAGCTGCCTTCTTCGTCTGAAACAAGGGTATAAACACGCTTTTTTGGCAATTTGGAAAACTTTCACAAAAACTAACCCCGAATGGCCGGTTTGTCGAAGGTCCAGCGGCTGAGTTCCGTTAGGGACGCCGTGGAGACGAAATCGCAGAAGGCGGAGCCGGTGAAGGAGTCCGCTCCGAGGACGGCGACCTTCATCCTGCAAATCGACGAAATGATGACAAATAGACATAAATGTTGAGAAATAACTTTAAACAATACAATGAAGTGGTCAGAGCATGAAACACACAAAGAGCGCTTGAAACAAAGGAAATGTTTTTAAAATGATACCCTGGTGCACCCTGCTCCATTTTGGAGGTATTTTTTCATTAAAAAAAAAGAAACAGTAGCTAAATCAGTGCGATAATTGAGTTAATTAAGTAATTGGCGTCAAAAAGTCGCTATCTTCACGAATTTCCATCTAAAAATCTTACGCGGTCAAGTCGATTTTTTACTTTAATGGCCTTCGTAAAACCGTCGAAATAAATCAATCATAGTATTCTTTCACAAAATAAGGCTTATTTTTTAAATTATGGCATAAAATAAACCGAAAGACAAAATGAAAATATCAAATTTCCAAAATTCACGAAACAGATCGTTTGAATTTTAACATTTCGCGCCCTCTGACCGTAACTAGGACGTTGGAAATTATTGAGGAGTACTGTAGTTTGTACTTGATCTATTTTTATTAATTAAATTACATTTATGCTCACCAAATATCCTTTTTTAGATTGAAGATCCATGCCTTCCGGTTGCTGTTCCAATTGCCGAACTAAATATTCCTTATTCAATCCCGAGGTAAGTAGTTTTTCTCAGATTTCCTCCGTTTTTATACATTATCTTATATGTATAAACGATATTTTTTATATTCATTTTTTTCAGAATGGATGCTCCAATTGTGCTTTTTCGTTCTGCAAGAAGTGTGTTGGCTACAAGGCCGTCCTGCTCAGATTGGGCGACAAGCCAGTGGCCGTCTGTCACGCCTGCTACCAGAAGCTAGAGGAGGCCAAGTCGAAGCCATCGGATACGAAAGTAGGTCAAGCCAACTCTATTTAAATGGGTTATTTCAGAGTACCAAATCTAAGGAAATCACAAAGGCCAATTGGTGGGGAGAGGGGCTTCCACCGCCTTCGCTACGCCATGTCATCGGATTTTCTGAGGTTGCCCGTCCTGTTACTTCTAAACTCTCGCCGATTGTTGAAGAAAAACTGGAGCAGTTGGAACAAACTGATGTCAAGCGTAATGGTTAGTTTAGCAGTCGTTTGTCATTATTCCATCTCAGATGCAGTTGAAACGGCGCCTTCGCTTGAAGAAAGACAGGCAGCCTTGAAAGGATGCGATGTTGAAGTGGTTCGGAACCCGAAGCTTGTACGTTTAATTTGAAATTTTATCTAATTTTTACTTTTCTGTGGTTTACTCCCGCCTCTTCCGCGAATCAGTCGAGTCAGGAGGAGCAGATCTCCACTCTCATGGAGAAGGCTCTCGATGAAGCTGCCCTGGAAAACGAGTTTGTTTTTAGAGACTAAAATAATACTGTCGATCGTTTCAGACACGATAGACGTCTGGACCAGGCCCTGGAGACTCGTTTACACGCGCTAAAATAAGATGGAATTAAAGAAACAGGTGATTCCCAGACTTAACTGTTTTATTTTCAATTTTCAGACGGTCTTTCGCGGAACACTGATTTCAGTACTAAAATGCCAGGTGAATTACCGGAAATCCAAAAGTAGGCTTGACTTTTTGACGTTTCATTAAATTTTGGGTTCAGGCTTTTGGACGATGCGGAAAAAGCAGCGGCTGACCACAATTTGCCGGACGAGGAAGCCATGGGAAGAGAAATGAAGGAGGTCAACGAGGAACTTAAATGCTTCAGGAATATTAAAAACAAGGTAATTTTATCTATTAAATGCTGAACATGATCTTTTTTAGTTAAATCAGAGCGATTCTGAAGACGATTGTGTGGACGACGAGACGGTGAGGAGGATCGTTGCGGAGGCCGAGGCTAGCCCAGACGATCCGGCGGTCGAGAAGGATTCTGACGGAAAAGGAGGCCATCAGCCAGAGGAGGCTCCCAAGAAACGTGGATTCTTCAGTCGACTGTTTCGAAAGTGACTTACCGCTGTATGTATTTTCACATATCCATTTGGTGTTTATACGCGTAAGTTACTAGTCTTCTTTATTGTCGTCCCTGTACATATTATAGTTGGGTTTAAGCAGTAAATATTTTCTCAGCGAAATCGACAAACTTTTGCAACCCTAGTCTCTCTCTCTCTCTCTCTCTCTCTCTCTCTCTCTCTCTCTCTCTCTCTCTCTCTCTCTCTCTCTCTCTCTCTCTCTCTCTCTCTCTCTCTCTCTCTCTCTCTCTCTCTCTCTCTCTCTCTCTCTCTCTCTCTCTCTCTCTCTCTCTCTCTCTCTCTCTCTCTCTCTCTCTCTCTCTCTCTCTCTCTCTCTCTCTCTCTCTCTCTCTCTCTCTCTCTCTCTCTCTCTCTCTCTCTCTCTCTCTCTCTCTCTCTCTCTCTCTCTCTCTCTCTCTCTCTCTCTCTCTCTCTCTCTCTCTCTCTCTCTCTCTCTCTCTCTCTCTCTCTCTCTCTCTCTCTCTCTCTCTCTCTCTCTCTCTCTCTCTCTCTCTCTCTCTCTCTCTCTCTCTCTCTCTCTCTCTCTCTCTCTCTCTCTCTCTCTCTCTCTCTCTCTCTCTCTCTCTCTCTCTCTCTCTCTCTCTCTCTCTCTCTCTCTCTCTCTCTCTCTCTCTCTCTCTCTCTCTCTCTCTCTCTCTCTCTCTCTCTCTCTCTCTCTCTCTCTCTCTCTCTCTCTCTCTCTCTCTCTCTCTCTCTCTCTCTCTCTCTCTCTCTCTCTCTCTCTCTCTCTCTCTCTCTCTCTCTCTCTCTCTCTCTCTCTCTCTCTCTCTCTCTCTCTCTCTCTCTCTCTCTCTCTCTCTCTCTCTCTCTCTCTCTCTCTCTCTCTCTCTCTCTCTCTCTCTCTCTCTCTCTCTCTCTCTCTCTCTCTCTCTCTCTCTCTCTCTCTCTCTCTCTCTCTCTCTCTCTCTCTCTCTCTCTCTCTCTCTCTCTCTCTCTCTCTCTCTCTCTCTCTCTCTCTCTCTCTCTCTCTCTCTCTCTCTCTCTCTCTCTCTCTCTCTCTCTCTCTCTCTCTCTCTCTCTCTCTCTCTCTCTCTCTCTCTCTCTCTCTCTCTCTCTCTCTCTCTCTCTCTCTCTCTCTCTCTCTCTCTCTCTCTCTCTCTCTCTCTCTCTCTCTCTCTCTCTCTCTCTCTCTCTCTCTCTCTCTCTCTCTCTCTCTCTCTCTCTCTCTCTCTCTCTCTCTCTCTCTCTCTCTCTCTCTCTCTCTCTCTCTCTCTCTCTACTAACCCAAAGAGGCAACTTCATGTACTCCTCAACAGAAATCGGAACATTTCGAATGTGCACCCGATTGAACCGGATGAGAGGGCACATTGGTGCCGGATACACATTTTCAAGACAAAGCCTCTCACATTCCAATCCAAGACTTTCAATTAACGGTATTATCTCTTCCATGTAGTATTTGCTTTGCCTCTTGTAACAAGTTTCCTCCGGTTCTTTAAAGGTCCCTCCACGATAGTTGAACTTCTGAAAAAATGAATCATATATTTAGAAACTGAATATATAAAACTAACCACAATAACTATATCAAACTTGAAAGCTGATAATTGCTTGAAGGCATCCGAAATCCGTCCTTTCTTCGGAATTCGTTTGTTTAGACCGAAGGCAGGGATACTGTAGTCACTTGTCCACTCAACCTGGCCCTTGGACGCAGAGAGGACGGAGACTCGCAATTTTGGCTGAATTTCACAAAAATCGATAAAAACTATGAATTTGCAGGTATAAAACGAGGAAAAACCTATTTGTTCTCTTACTATAAACCAGAACGTTTCATCAAATTGGCTCCAAAATTACCTACCTTCGAAACTCCCACAACTTGAATTCGCAGAATCCATTCCTCAAATGGAGGCTTGTTTTTAATATAGAACCTCTGACTTTCGACAAAATTATCCAAGAATTTACAGGTTTGTCTTAAACGGCATAAAGTAGAGGGGTGAACCTAAAACAAAACGAAAATGTGTCTAAAAATTGATAAACTTACTTTCCTCAAAATATTGAGGAAAAGTTCAGATGGTAGATCCTTGAGTGGCATTTATGATAAAAGACAGCGTAGGGCTCTTGGTTACCAAAAATCAGGGGAAAGCGAAAGTCTTACAGAAAAAAAAGCGATTTTGAAAGGAACCCCGTTGCCTTTTATGGAAAATCGATATATCTGGTAAAACCGCTTGGCTGCGAAAAAGCGCTTTCTGCTTCAGTTTTCACATTTGTTTCAGGCTCTGACCAACCAACTATCCTGTTTCTATCCAAATGGCCTCGCTCAACGACTTTCCTTCTGAACTTCTTCTTTCCATTTTTCAAAAAGTAAGTTCTAATCTCGGTTTTCTTTAAATATTTGAATGGTTTTAGGTCCAACCGACTACTTTATGTCGTCTCAGACAGACAACCCGGAAAATGGATGAGATTGCGGAACGAGAACGATTTTATATCCAGAATCGATCGGATTCCGAGGAATGGGTGCTTAGGATTCAGGTTCACGGGATTACAAAGGTTGGTTTGATATAACACACACATGCACACTCACTCACTCACTCACTCACTCACTCACTCACTCACTCACTCACTCACTCACTCACTCACTCACTCACTCACTCACTCACTCACTCACTCTTTTCAGCCAAAGATTCGAATCTCCGTATTCAAAGGCCAACTGGACATGTCCAACCCCTACAGCTCCACATTCAATCCCCGCAGTTCCCAGAAGAAAGGTCGCATTGAAGATGCTTACAAACAACTGTCAGCCTTCAAATTCAACACCGTCATTGTGGTTTGTTTAATTTCAATTGTAAACAGTCAACCTTTTTTAGAAATTCAATTTCCGTGGAGGGTTGCTCCATGAATCGATTCCGAACTGCCTCACAAGGCAAAAGAAGTTCTTCCACGAGGAGATGCTTCCTCTGATTAGAAACCTTCGACTGGAGTGTGAGAGATTGTGCCTTGAGAATGTTTTCCCGGCAGAGGTGTGTCCTCTCATTCGGTTCAGCCGGCTGCACACTCGCAGTGTCCCGGTTTCTGTGGAGGATTACCAGAAGTGGCCAGTTTGGGTGAGTAGAGAGAGAGAGAGAGAGGGAGAGAGAGAGAGAGAAAGTTTCCCTTGCTATTTGATTCATTCCTCTTTTCAGAAGAACTGCCTCGAACACGATCTGGAATCCTTGAGCCTAAGGGGCCCCGTACCAGTGAGTCCTCTCGTCCGCAATCTCTCAACGTCTCGCCTGAGTTTCACCCTCCATTCCAAAAACTACTCGTTTTCCATGCTGAAACAGTTTTTGACAGTTGGTTTCCATTACTTCGAAATGACTAAAGTTTCTTTAGGAATGCAAAACGGATGCATCTGTCAGAGGGAAACTGGAGCACCTGTTCTTGGAAGCTTCATTCAGACAGGAGGACAATATCGATCAAATTCCAGGAGCGATTCATTTGTGGTCAGGAATACCGTACGATTACAGCCCGCCTTCGGAATTTAATGTGAGCTTGTGAATTCTATCTCTCTCTCTCTATCTCTCTCTCTTTCTCTTTCTCTCTCTCTTTCTCGGTGTACAATTGCACATTCTCCTCTTTCAGCAAAACGTCATCAACATCTCGAAAGTTCTCATCGAGGGTGGAGTTGCCATCATAATCCGCCAATATGTAAGTTCAACAGAACCAATTTAATGTTACATTTTTCATTTCAGTACAATTACAACGTCTTCTTTTTCAACGACTACACTCGTTCCATTTTGCTGAACCTCATCTTCCCTTGGATGTTTTCCCAAGTGCCGTTCGACCTGTCGCCACTTTTCGATGACTTTGAGGCTTCCGAGAACGACGAGACAGCCGTAGTCAGGCTTTACTTCTCTTATAAAGGCATCTATGAAAAGTGGCAGATTGCTTACCTAAGGAGATTGGAAGAAATGTATGAGGAGGAGGAAGACGCAGAAATGGACCTTTATGTGACGAGGATGACGAAGGAACGGTCCCGCGATAGCGATGACGATGATGACGAATGGGGAGGAGCTTTTCTGTCGCATCAATTTGTGTATTTGTAATGTTTTATGAATAAAGGTTATGTATGTATTTCTGTGTTCATTGGAGACATGAGTGTTAGTGGGAGAAATCGAAATCTGCGGCGAAGGTTATGACACCCCGCTGAGAAGTACACTGCGGGCCATAATTATACGACCACCTTTCTCTGTTAAATTTTAGTCATTGCGAAAATTTCGAAATTAGTATGGCATGATCCATTGGATTCAGCATGCATTTATGAACAGATTCCTTTTTTAAAATCGGAATATCATTGACATACGACTCTGTCACGTCCGTTCCCGCGAGGGCCCTTGTTTCAGCAGCCAAAACACACACCATTCGAGAGAGCATAAAAAGTTACCCAAGTATCTGTTCTTGTTTAATTTTACAAAAAAAAATTTGTATCGAGCAGAACGGTTTGTAAAAGCAATTCTTGGGATAAAACTTTGGGTATTCAAATGAAGAATAATGAAAAGTTCCCGTTTGATGGCCAAAATTTATGTTTTCTGTTGCACAGTGCTCAAAACAGATTTTTTTGTAAAATTAAACAAGAACAGATTTTTGGGTAACTTTTTATGCTCTCTCGAATGGTGTCTGTTTTGGCACCAAGAAAAATTTACCTTCGTATGCTGAAACAAGGGCCCTCGCGGGAACGGATGTGACAGAGTCGTATGTCAATGAAATTCCGATTTTAAAAAAAGGAATCTGTTCATAAATGCATGCTAAATCCAGTGGATGATAGCATACTATTTTAGAAATTTTCGCAATGACTAAAATTTAACAGAGAAAGGTGGCCGTATAATTATGGCCCGCAGTGTATATTTCAGAAATGCAGCTGTTCGCCATAATTTTTGGAACAAAAAAACGGACCAAAAAACTTCGGTCAGGCCAGCACTTTGTATCTGTCTCTCCCTCTCTCTCCCTCGTCCATATCTCTAGTTTTAAAGCTGTATCCAATTCCAACCGTTTCTTTTTTAAACAGATCTGCGGATCGATTTATTATTTTCTTTGTCTCTCTCGGTCGTATACGTCATCCACAAAGCGGCTCCCCACTGCGGCGCAGACGCCCTAAACGACAGTTGCCCAACAACCGGTTTATATTTGCTCTCTTTTGTTCGTATACATCTTACCTTTGTATAAACTATTGTTTTTAGGTAAAATGTCACTCGCAAACCTCCCGTCTGAACTTTTCGTTCCCATCGCTCGTAGAGTAAGTATACATTTCAGTTTATAAGATTCCAGTGACATAGAAATGATACTCAGCTGAGCAGTAGAGGTGAATAAAAGTGTAAAATTTAGGTCCAACCCTCTACCTTGTGCCGTCTGCGTCAGACCTGCAAAGCCATGGATAACTTTGTCGAAAAAGAGCGATTCGTCATTCGAAATGAGCCCAGTTTGAAAGAATGGATTCTGAACATTCAAGTTGTTGCAATTACAAAGGTGGAGTTTTGTTATTGAATTTTCTAACCCCTTGATTCCTTTTTAAAGTTAAATTTTCAGCCAAAACTACGCATTTCCGTGTTTTCTGCGTCTTCGGGCGAAATAGATTGGTCCTCACAGTGGACCGACAGTTTTGGTCTTTGGAAGAACACCCACAAGAAAGGACGGATTTCGGATGCTTACAAGCAGATTCCCGCTATCAAGTTCAACGTGGTCATTGTGGTTAGTCCAATCCATCTCATTTTATAAGACTCCATTTTAGAAGTTCAACTATCGTGGAGGAACATTCGAGGAATCGGAGGAAACTTGTCGCAAGAGGCAAGACGAGTACTACTTTGGGGAAATGCTGCCTCTCATTGGAGATCTTCGGCTGGAATGCGAGAGGCTTTGTCTGGAGAATGTGAAACCTGAAAAGCTGTGTCCTCTCATTCGGTTCAATCGCCTGCACACCAAGATTCGCGCCTTGGCTGAGGATATGAAGAAATGGCCGATTTGGGTGAGAGAGAGGGAGAGAAAGAATAAAGACAAGCTATTTCTTGATTTTCAGCACTGTGTTGAACACGACATCTTCGGGTTGACTACCATCAAAAACGAAGAATTCGGGTTGGATGACGAACCAATCGAATTGAGCCCCTTGGTCCGTCACATTTCAAAGGCGTCGTTTCACTTTTCTGGCAATTGGGCGATGGAATCAGCAATGTCACTGGAAAGGTTCCTTATGGTGAGTATAGAGAGAGAGAGAGAGAGAGAGAGAGAGAGAGATCCATTGCATTTAGGCAGCCCAGAAGGATCGTTCTGTGAGGGGAAAGCTAGAATTCCTTCGCATTCTATATTTCTGCAATAAGGAGGATTTCGACTCCCTTGCTGAAACAGTCGAAGCCGTGAGCCTGCTTGCCGGAGGCCTTCCATTCAAGTACGAACCAATGTGGAATCACTGTGGTTACAACTGGATCATCATAACCAAGTTCCAGATCGACGGAGGATTTGCCCTCATTCTGACTCAAGCGGTAAGCGATGTCACTTAGTTTTCTCAATTATAAGTTCAGGCCTACAACCACGTCTACTTCCTCAACGAATACAACCGTTCCGTGTTGCTGGATATCATCTTCCCCTGGTTCTTCCCCAATGTGCCCTGGGATCTCTCAGCCAACTACGAGGATTTCATGGGGGCTCTTGATGACGAGGCTGCCATCGCCAGCCTTTATGACTACTATCGCCCAATCTATTTCGATTGGTTGGACAGGACGGAAGAAGAGCGGCAGAGGGAGAGGGAAGCAAACAGAGGACAGACCCAATGGCCGGTGGAATGGCATGACAGCGACAACGAGGACGAGGAGGCAAACGGCGCCTACCACAAGCACCAATATGTTGTCTTTGAAACCGAAGTCTCCGATAAATTCTTCATGTAGGAATTCAGATGCATCCTTTTGTTTTGTATGAATGTGGTGTTCAATAAACATTTTATACAAGAACAGAGTAAGATGAATGCGTGAGTGAGTGACTGAAAATGATTTAACAGCAAATAATTCATATTGAAAATCATTTTTCGTGCTACATCATTCGACTTCATGACTTCTTTAGCTTCCGAAATCAATCTTAACTTGACGTTAAATGATGGAGATTCCATGGCTATCCGCTTCAACAGCTCGAAGTTTGGGTAATGCACTTCATAGAGGAAAACAGTTTTCGATTGTAGTTTGTACATTGACTTTGGTCCAGAAAAGAAAAGACTAGAGTATATGTGGAATAAGAACACGGGCTACTCATTCATGCAATACGATGGAGAGATTGTGCAGCCAAGCTGTGGAAAATTCAAATTTGTCGAGGAACATACAAATGTCTATATCAAACACGATGCGACCGCTAAAGGATGGAGGGTGAGTGATAGTGAGAGAGAGAGAGAGAGAGAGAGAGAGAGAAGATTTTTCAGATGTACGGCGAAGAAGGCTGGAAGTGTCCTACTGATGGATCCACATTCGCTAAAAAGATGCAACCATCCGAAGGTTTCAAACTCACTCTTGCCGATGGGCAAGGTGGTCATCAAAACGTTAAAATGATCTCCCACTGCAAAGTCAAATAAGAGCTTTAGAAGTATTTAAGTGACATTATCTTATCTTTTAATAAATAACAACAACAAAGTAGTAAACATAGGTCAACAAAAAGTGTGTGTGAAAAGAGATAGGAGAGAGAAATATGATAAAAAACATCCTCCGTTTCGTTGAATGCTTCATTATCTACCAACCACGAGGAGGGTGCATGGCAATGTGGTTAAGGGGACGGCGATAGCTGCCGCAGATCTCCAATTTATCTCCATTTCCACGTTCGATGATCCAGGTCCAGTAATAGTAGTGGTGTTTAGAAGGAGTCAAGCTGACCATGTTGTCACAAGTAGCCACCAAGTGAGAGGCCATTATCATGAATTCGGCCTGGTCGAAGTTCGCGGAAGTGTTAAGAGTCTTTATGACACGGGTGCCCTGAGCCCACTCCTGAAAATGTGATTTGTCAGTGAGATATTTCACTCGCTCACTCACCTTCAAAACCTCCTTGATGATGCTCACAGGACAGGGGTACCCGGACAACTGCATCCAAAGACACCTGGTCTTGAGAAGGAATTGCTCAACTTCCTCTCCATCAGGAGTGTCATTCGGAACTGTCGTGGTAATCCAATCCATCTGAACCGTCTTCTTAACCCGAAAACTGGCTAAAACCCACGGTAAGGAAGCAGGAGGTCACCATAGATCCATTAAAGAGAAAGGGTCCTTCGTAAGAATCTGGCTTGTACTTCTCAAAGAAAGAAATTGGAATTCGGTCACGAGGGAAAAGGCGGTCATCATATCGATCAAAATCCACTTTTTTAACCCTTTTTACTTTTAGGTACTCCAACATGTCCAATACTTTCTTGAAATGTTCATCGTTGTTCTTAAATAACAAAGCATGTTTTAATTAAAAGTTTGGCTCACCCAGAAAGCCAATGATTCCGGTTTAATGGTCAATTCCTCCATGACGACAGTGTAGTGGGCCAAAGTGGTCAGTTGTTCTTTAGTCAGTGCATCCTTGTCTCCGTTCTTTTCGTAGTCCTCGTTGAAGTACACTTCTATGTTAGCTACGTCACCGAGATCGGGGTCGGGGGTATAGAAGAATTCCATGTGGACGTAGACTTCTGGCGAGAGGTAACGGGAGAAGTTGTAGAGGTAGCGACACGTTTTGGACAGGTTGATTAAGGTGACAGTGCCGACCTGAAATTAGAGGGTGGGAGAGAGATAGAGATAGAGAGACGACAGAGAGACAGAGACAAGGAGAGGGAGATATATACATAGAGATAGTGTGTGTGTGTGTGAGAGAGAGAGAGAGAGAGAGAGAGAAAACGTCAGAGACAAACCTTCTCCATAATCATTCTGAGCGGGATTGAATACGCAGGGTCCAGGAGGTATGCCTCTACTTCTATTTCCGTTGTTTCAGTAGACAAGGTAGAGCCATCTGAGGGAATAGGCATCTAAGGCCTGATTGGCTTCTTCGTCAACTGAGTCCCCTTTTCGAGGCTTCTGATAGAAGTATGACAACCCTAAATACTCAAAATAAGTTTAAGGAAGGATGGACAAGGCACCAAGAATGGGGGCGACGAGGCTGCAGAAGAGAGACAACCACATGAGGTGAGTAAGGGTGAGGAAATGAAGAAAAGGTAAAGTCAAATGAGGAGTAATTTGGGACGTTAATTAGCGTAACTGGAAGAGGTTGAGACAGTCTCTCATTCTGCCTCATTGTTTCTTCTTCTCTCGCATCATGCGGTTGCTCCTCTTCCGCTCCCTTCTCACCCTCTTCATGGTAGTCGTCCTCTTTCCTCCGGCCGTCGAAGGGTTCGGTGAAGATTCTGCCTCCATTTTGATCTTTTCCCACTGTGCCGTCATCTTCATCTCTATTCTAGGTAAGCATCTCTCTCTCTCTCTCTCTCTCTCTCTCTCTCTCTCTCGTCTTTTCTCCCGCCCAATCTAACTTCTATTTCAGTGCTAACCTTCGTCTACAAACAGAAGACCAAACCTCCACCGAAGAAGGCAGCTGACGATGGCCCCTACCAGCCCCTCTCCCCCTCCTCCCTCCGCTGCCTCCTCTCTTCCGATGACTTCTCCAGTCGCTTCGTCCTCGTCGACTGCAGGGACCTCTACTCCTACTACGAAGACCGCATCCCCGGAGCGGTTCTCTTCACCGATCCGGACAAATGCACCAATTTCCTGTTCAAAAAGGCCAATGAAGGCAAAATCCCGATTTTCTACTGCGAGAATAGACTCAAGAAAAGCCCTGGAATGTAAGTTTCAGAAGGAAGAAGTGACCAATGATGGTTTCAGGGCTGTCTGCATCAGAGGGGCCGACTGGAAGCACAATTTCGGGAAGTATCCTCATGTCTCATTCCCGATTATCTACGTTTTGGAGAAGGGTTATGGTGGTTTTGGAAGGATCGAATTCGAAGGAGGAGACGAGGTAAAACTTGGTGGAACTCATAGAACATTGACAACTTCAGGCTATCATCTCCGAGGCCTCCATCAGTGAATCCTCCGCCACTTCCCACTCTGAACCGTCCGACATTGAGAGTTTGACCGACGAAGCTCCACCGTCTTCGGCTTCTGTGAGAAGCGAGGTAAATGGCCTTAGATGTTAGTTGGAAAATGCTGTTTAAGAGTACGGTTTCTGTAGTTGAAGAGGAAATTGAGCAAGTTGAAGCCGAAAGTGAGGTCGAGGAGGAGGAAGAGGAGACGGTTGTAGAGCTGCCCCAGCTGGATCCGGCGATGGCTATTCCTCTGCGTCTCATCATGCAGAATGTGAGTTGTCTCTTTCTGTCTGTATCTCTCTCTCTCTCTCTCTTTCTCTCCTTCCATAACATTCTCTGTTTCAGGCCGATGCGGTCACCTTCGTCAACATGTCCAAATCCTGCCGCCACCTCTACAACGTCTCTCGGTCCATCTCTCCCAAGTGTGAAATCAGCATGACTGTTCTTTACCACGATGAATTCGATGAAACATACATCAACGTATTCTACAGTTTCGACAATGACGACGAAGAGAAAAGGCGCCTGGGTATGAAGCAACTGAACAGCCTCGTCAATTCCAACTTCAATGTGGTTATGACCGACCTGCGAATTGATTCGACGAAACCGGCATTCTGGGTAATTCAAAGCTCCAAAACTATTCAAAAATCAGTTTAGAACAAACCAAGGCACTTCAACCACGTCCTGGAAATGCTGGAGTTCCTGAAAGTCACGAGGATCCTCAGGGTCGATTTTGATCAATACCATGGATGTGTGATCCCTCGTGGTCGAATTCCAATGGCCTTCTTTGAGAAGTACAGGCCTAAATCTTACGAAGGACCCTTTATCTACAATGGAACTCTCCTCACTCCTTGTTTCCAGGCTGTGAGTTTTACAAAAAGAGTTTAAGAGGATGGATCAATGGTTTAGATGGGGTACATTACTGCGAAAGTTGAGAGCGACACTCCGGACAGACGTGAAGTTGAGCAGTTTCTTCTCCACGCCAGGAACCCCACCGTGCAGAGTTCGGAATACCCTTGTCCTCTGAACATTGTGAAGAAGATCTTGAAGGTAGGGAGTGAGTGAGTGAGTCAGTGATTCTGCCATTTCAGTTGTGGGCTCAAGGCACCCGTACTATCAAACAGCTCCACATTTCCGTTGATTTCACCCTGGACGAACTGAAGACCATGGCTGAGGGTCTCCTCAACTCGCGTCACAACTTCATCAGCTTCTCCCCCTACGGATATGCCACCTATGGAGAGCGCTACCTCATCGAGCGAGGCGACGGCGAGAAGTTGCAGATCTCTTGGGTGACCTCCCTTCGCCTTCCCCACATTTGCATCAGCCGTCCTCGTGATGACGGATGGTAGATAAACGGACAATAAATTATACTTGCGTCTTCAGCTTGGTTTTCATCCTAAATTGATTTATTTCAATTTGTAATCATTTTTAAAACTATCAGCAAATTGCTGACAAATTAAATATGCATTTTCATCATTTTTAAATCCATTGACAGTTTACATGTTAAAAAGCACCAAGTAGTGCGACAACACGAACACACAAGTGCACATACAGCCCGTGTATACATTCACACGTGTACACGTGTGTATGTGGATTTTGTTGGGTCCGGAGGTAGGAAAGACGTGAGGTACGAATAAAAGGTTTATTCGGGAGTTGGAAGAAAGCTTAGAGACAGCTGAGAAGATAACAATGAGGTCGACGGTTCAATTTTCGGATAAATGAAAAATGCATTTTCATCACTTTAAAATCCATGATATCGATTGCCACCCTCAAAAATATTTTTGGTTAAGGTTGAACCGAGTTATGGCATTTAGGCCTTAAGGTCTCTTTAAGGACCTTAAGGGTAGAAGATGCGAAATAAAGTCAATTTCTGGGTTTTTGGGACCAAAGCAACATCTCTAATGGTAAGGAGTTTCAGCAAAATCTAAAAATTTGTGGTCCGCGGGGTTGTTGGGTTGTTGTGGGTCTTAACACTTTTACACAAGATAGACAAAGATAGATAGAGGGAGACAGAGAGAAACAGAAAGATAGAAAGAAAACAAAAGAAAACAACAACACGTTTATTCCTCCAAATCAAATCACAGAAAACTTGATCTTCCTCGGCAGAGGGTTAACCCTTATCTCATCATTGTACTGGACAAACGGCTTTGTCACTTTTAGCAGATAATCCAGAGCTTCTTCTGCGGTAGGAGCATTTAAAAAGTTTTCTATAATCTTTTGCACAGGCTTAAAAGGGCAGAAATAGCTCCAAATTGCATCGAAAAGAGTTGAACGAGAGAATTGATCCACAAATATGAGCTCCAGGGATCCCTAGAAAGAAAAATTGATTTTAAATGCCCGGATGAGCGCTATTTTTAAAGCGGAATCGTGATCAGCGTTTCATACTCTTTCCAATGAAACCACTTAAAAGTTTCTGGGAATTTTCTATTTTTTTTTCTGGTGACAGACCTCAGTCCAAGGTCTGTCACAAGAAAAACCAGTCCCTACTGGACCGACATAAAAATTGTGTTGTGTGTAAACGCAAGTTCTTTATCATTTTCAAGCGTTGCTTTGGATTTCCCCAAAAATCCTATAAAAATTTTTTTTGTTATTTTCACATGTGACCAGAAATTTTGAAGATGTGTTACTTATTAAACTTATTCTGAAATTATTGTTAAACCCCAAAAAAGTGTTCACCAGGAACGGAAAGTAAAGTAAACATTTATTCTTTGGCACGTGCGCAATAACCCGACACGTAAAATCGATATTGATCCAAATGAAGCGAGTGTCTGAGAGATTTTTATGATTAAATCTTGAGAGCCTGAATCTTAAACTAAAAATAGTTTCACTCACCGTTGTAAAGATTAAATTTCAATTACTTTCATCTTCGAATTCATTGGTTGATCTGTAAGCTTTAATTTAATTCAAACAAGAACTGAAGTTTTTACCAAAGCGATGATATATTTCTTCCATAGTTGCCATGAATTTGTGCGTTAAGTTAAAAGTCCAAATATCACTGCAGATAACTTTTAAGAGGATGTTATTTAATGGAAAAAGTGATAAATAAAAATAGGTAGATGGGAAAAAAGGTAATCGATTGAGCAGCTGGAAGAGGCTTCTGCTATCAGGGTGTGATAAGGCAACTGCGAAAAAGTTTTCTCCAAGTTTACTGATGCCGGAAGATATACCAACATGGTGAAACAGTATACCAACTTTTCTAGGTGAAAAAGATAGTAATATATCTTAGTAAAATAAAGCTGAACCGTTTATTTACAATCATTTTAAAATACAATTTACAGTTTGCAATTTAATCAATGCGATTGGAGCGGAGCCAAGGCTTGAGCAAAGTGGGAGGAAGAGTTGGCAGGGCATGGGTGGAATTGCAGGGAAGCGTCTGTTTCACCATGTTAGTGTAGACTTTCCATAGATCGCTGTCTCTGATGCACATCGTTCCTCCTCCACGCACCATTTGGTGGGCCTAAGTTTAAGTTTAGAAGAATCAGAGGAGATCTCACCTGACGATTGATGTCTCCAACGCAAACCCAGGGAAGGGTGGCCATTTTGGGGTTAGGGTTGAAGGAGACGGCGAATTTGGAGTGGTCCATGTAGTTGTCGAAGTACACGTTGAAGGGAAGAGTGATGTCAGAGATATCCAGGACCTTAGGAGAAGGATCAATGAGGGGCTGTCACTGACTCACTGACTCTCTCTCTCTCTCTCTCTCTCTCTCTCTCTCTCTCTTTCTTTCTCTCATTTACCTCTGTAGAATTATCAGGGCTACACCAAGAATGCAGATTCGAGCTGTCATTTCCATGCTGCCAGGTCTCAACATCAAGGGAAGTGTAGAGAGAGGGAGCAACCAGATCGTAGTAAAGGTCCTTGTCCCAAGTTCCACACTTGGCAAACGAAGTAAACTGCTGACCACCCAGGGAGCGCATCACAATTGTGCTGGTGTAGGGAGGGAACTACAAAGGACCACCCATAATACTAATGCAACTGAAGAGTTCAACCTGGTTGTAAAGACCTTGTTGAATTCTCTTGAGCATGGGATAATCGGAGCCAAATTGAGGGGGTACGCTCATTTCGTAGATGAAGGGTTGGTTGTAGTAGAGCTGGGTGGCTGGAAAGTGGGAATGACGTCTGTCCCTATCTTTGCGTCTCTCTCTCTCTCTCTCTCTCTCTCTCTCTCTCTCTCTCACCAATATCCCTCAACCCAGTGTAAGCGAAGGAAACACAAATTCCCATCTGTCCATAGGTATGGGCATTCGAAGGATACTCATACGTTAGGTTACTAGGGAACTTGGGAATAGAATGAATGAGCCAGTAGCCACTCTGCTGACTAAAGACACTAACGCCTAAAGAAATAATGTAATTACAGTAGTCTTCACATTACAGTACCCTTGGTATGACCTGAATCATCGCTCCAAATGGTGCTGTTAGGGAATTCATCATTGTACATAATGGAAAACGTCTAAAACATCAAATCTTGTGTTTAATATGGGGTCAAACATGTGTTTTATCGGTCTGATAGAAGTGTTGAAGGGTGTAGTAAATAGCATGGTCACCCGTTTCCATTCCCATGGAAGGGAGAATCTAAAAATTGGTTATTCTAGGAGGAAAAAGAAAGCAAAAAAGATTCGCAGTCAGCAGGATTCGAACCTACGCGGGCAGAGCCCATTTGATTTCGAGTCAAACTCCTTAACCACTCGGACATGACTGCATGGCAGCTGCAGCGGGCGCGCTGCTATTTGAACAAGGGCGCCCAGCGGGCGGCTTTCAAAAGGGTCTGGAACATTCAATCACCGCTCTTTCCTATTGTATTTGATGAGAAAACAAGAAAACAAAAAGAGAAGTTCATAAACACATACCCATTGTTTGTTATTCGAATCTAGGTACATGAATCCAGTGCCATTTGCGATATGGGCGTTGGAACTAGCCTTGATTTTGGGGATTTTATAGAAAATAAACCTAAAACATAAAACTATCTCCTTTTAAAAAGAAACAAACCAATCAACGTTGTTATTATTCATGTCCATGCAGGAAATGTTGACCTCCGTTGAGAGGACGGCGCATCCCAAGAGGAGCAGAAGGAGGCGACCCATTGAGGGAAACATCCTACAAAAATTGTACGAAGTTTCAAGATTGTATTGAGTTTGTAGTGTTTAGAAGAAGGAATTATTGTAAATATGGTGATAAAGGAAGTTTGGGCGTTTCTGTCTTATCTCAACGTGCTACTTGTCCAGGAAACACGTGGTGTCGATAAGGGAGAAATGTTACTTGGTCGAGGCTAGAGAGAAAGAGAGAGGGATAGAGAGAGAGAGAGAGAGAGAGAGAGAGAGAGAGAGAGAGAGAATGAGAGAATGAGATAGAGAGTGCGAGAGTGTGTATGTATGGATGTGTGCACATGTATGTGAAGTATGTTCGAATGTGTGTGTCTGTGGGCGAATGGGTCGAGGCTAGAGAGGAAAGCGTGTATGTGTGAGTGCGTTTGAATGTATGTGAGCACGTGTGTGAGTACGTGAATGTGTGCTAGTGAGTGAGTGAGGAAGTGACGGAAAGTGTGACCGAGAGAACGAAGGAGCGTACAAGCCGTGACCTATGGTCTCCGTTTTGGGAACATGGTCATTAGTTACGTCAATTATGCAGATAAGATAAAGGCTGTCATGTGAAAAAGACAGAATGTACACGAGAGGAGATAAGCATTGGTTGCTCCCTGCACCAACGTGGTGAAATCCTATTAACACGGACCAAGAAGACGATTTCTGAAGATTTGTCGGTAACTTCAAGAGTAAAACCACATTTATAACTGATTAAAACAAATGATTTGTAAAAAGCAAAAGTTTAAATAAAAATGTTCACGATATTTCGTCCACCACAAATCGCAGGGTAAAGAGCAAATGACCAATTTCAAGAAACAATGGTGATTCATTCGAACCACGAGGATCTGACTCACAAAGTGCACTTTTCTGTTAATTTAATAAGTTAAATGTGTTATTCTGGAATGCATAATTCGAAGTTTCATTATTTCAATTTTCCCATTATCTATCGGATGGACTTTTTAAGGATCCTATTGCGTAAGCGCCGGAGATTGCACCAAGCGATACGTAAGCTATCTTCTGCCAGCCTTCCTCCTGAAAATCGATTTTATTATATTTTTAAAAATTGTGTTTTTTTATACTTGGAATCCCTCCTCTTGATCGTCCGTGGCAGCCACACATTGGTTTACAGTAAACTCTTTGTGCTTTTTGTTGCTTAAATTCATAATTCCATGTTATTTGGTTAAATATGTTCAAGAAACAGTATTTTGTTTATATTGTAGATTATACTATCACCATTATTCAGTTTAAGAACAATTAAACATGATCATTTTTTAAACAAATTTTGATTTAAAAAGTCGCTAGATTCGCCGTCAAATTTTAGGGAGTCTAATTTTGAAGTTTTCCAATATTTGGTCATCGTCACATATTTTCGGGGTCGCATCAAGAACAGATGTGGCGATTGAGCATCAAAAATAGCCCTAGTAATGACGGAATTTTTTCCATTTTAAAATGAGCCTTAGAAATGGCATACACAGTGAAAATAATATGGGCCACAGGAATCAACTACTTTTCGCGCTAGTGGCCACAGGAATCAACTACTTTTCGCACTAGTGGTCACAGGAATCAACTACTTTCCGCACCAGTGGCCACAGGAATCAACTACTTTCGCACTAGTGGCCACAGGAATCAACTACTTTTCGCACTAGTGGCCACAGGAATCAACTACTTTCCGCACCAGTGGCCACAGGAATCAACTACTTTCGCACTAGTGGCCACAGGAATCAACTACTTTTCGCACTAGTGGCCACAGGAATCAACTACTTTCCGCACCAGTGGCCACAGGAATCAACTACTTTCGCACTAGTGGCCACAGGAATCAACTACTTTTCGCACTAGTGGCCACAGGAATCAACTACTTTCGCACTAGTGGCCACAGGAATCAACTACTTTTCGCACTAGTGGCCACAGGAATCAACTACTTTCCGCACCAGTGGCCACAGGAATCAACTACTTTCGCACTAGTGGCCACAGGAATCAACTACTTTTCGCACTAGTGGCCACAGGAATCAACTACTTTTCGCACTAGTGGTCACAGGAATCAACTACTTTCCGCACCAGTGGCCACAGGAATCAACTACTTTCGCACTAGTGGCCACAGGAATCAACTACTTTTCGCACTAGTGGCCACAGGAATCAACTACTTTCCGCACCAGTGGCCACAGGAATCAACTACTTTCGCACTAGTGGCCACAGGAATCAACTACTTTTCGCACTAGTGGCCACAGGAATCAACTACTTTTCGCACTAGTGGCCACAGGAATCAACTACTTTCGCACTAGTGGCCACAGGAATCAACTACTTTCCGCACCAGTGGCCACAGGAATCAACTACTTTCGCACTAGTGGCCACAGGAATCAACTACTTTTCGCACTAGTGGCCACAGGAATCAACTACTTTTCGCACTAGTGGCCACAGGAATCAACTACTTTTCGCACTAGTGGCCACAGGAATCAACTACTTTCCGCACCAGTGGCCACAGGAATCAACTACTTTCGCACTAGTGGCCACAGGAATCAACTACTTTTCGCACTAGTGGCCACAGGAATCAACTACTTTTCGCACTAGTGGCCACAGGAATCAACTACTTTTCGCACTAGTGGCCACAGGAATCAACTACTTTCGCACTAGTGGCCACAGGAATCAACTACTTTTCGCACTAGTGGCCACAGGAATCAACTACTTTTCGCACTAGTGGCCACAGGAATCAACTACTTTCGCACTAGTGGCCACAGGTATCAACTACTTTCCGCACCAGTGGCCACAGGAATCAACTACTTTCGCACTAGTGGCCACATGAATCAACTACTTTTCGCACTAGTGGCCACAGGAATCAGGAATAGGCCACAGGAATCAACTACTTTCCGCACCAATGGCCACAGGAATCAACTACTTTCCGCACTAGTGGCCACAGGAATCAACTACTTTTCGCACTAGTGGCCACAGGAATCAACTACTTTCCGCACTAGTGGCCATAGGAATCAACGACCCCGTCGGTCTGATACGCAAAAGTGCGTCTGGTCATCCGCAATTTCGCGTTAGGCGGAATCTCTAAAATTTCAAATTTCGGAATTATACTCTTTTTTGCTATCTTCTGTTTATTTTACCTTAAAGATTAAGTTTTTATTGATTTCAGTTGAAAAATATAAAATTACCATATTAACTCTCCAATATTGTCATACGCATTTATGAAAAATGGTTGTTTAACCCCCCGTTTCTTCAATGTTGTTTTTGCAACCCAGTTTCCTTTTTCTAAGTCTTTATTTCAGGAGTAGATGGGAGTGGTTTGGTGGGCAGCGTTGCTGTCCTTCGCCACCATTGGCGTCCTCGCGCAAGTCCAGTGCCCCTCCTCAATTGAATGTGAGTTTTTATAGTGAAAATAGATGTTTTGGGGTCACATGATTGTTTTCTGCTGTATTTCTCGTAGTTTTTAGAGTTCAAAATTCGGTGTTTATCCTGAAAAACACCCCTGAAAAGTTATAATTCAATTATTTCAGGCTTGGTCGACCGAAAGCCGATCCAGAAGGCGGCCAAGGCCGTGAAGAGGTTGGACCTCTTCAAAAACCCCGCCCTGCCCTATGACGTGTTCGGGACCTTCACCGACGTCTTCCTCTCCGTCAGTCTCACTGATCCCAATCTCTACAGGGTATACCAGGTTGGTCTCTCTTTCTCTGACTCTCTAACTCCCTCTTCCAGGGTTCCAATTGTTCCTCCGTGCTGGAAGAGTATAGCCAGGACAATCGTCTCTTCGGTCTCCTGAAAAGCGTCAATTCGTGGAGGGCCAACCACCTCTGCCCCTTCAATGAAACGGTGATCGGAGTGGACACCCAGGAGGCCTACACCGTCAATATCATCACTTGGAGTGGGTTGCATCATTCTCTGGGGCTAATTGTTCTTCAGAAGTCAATTACATCCGGGTGGCTCTCTTCGTCGCCGGAATTCTGCTCTTCCTCTTCGCCGGCACCCTCGTCAGAAACGTCATTTTCTACTACACCAGTGGCTGTTCCCTCGGTCTCCTCGCCTCCGTCCTTCTCGTTGCCTTCCTCGTCTACAGGGTAGCTCCCAAGGTAGGTTCCCAGGAGCTGATTGTCACGGGTTAGCCTGAACTAGCATCATTTTAGTATTTTCATAACATATATTATCATAACATTTAAAGGTCTGCATTACCGTAATCCTTTCCTTTTCAGAAGACGATCGGTCTGCCCGTCCTGGTCGGCGGCTGGTCCGTCTCCCTCTATATGCTGCACTTTGCCTGGAACAACCTCTCCCACATCATGCTGCAGTACCAGAAATTCGTCATCGGCTACTTTGTGAGTCACTCTCTCTCTCTCTCTCTCTCTCTCTCTCTCTCTCTCTCTCTCTCAAGTCATCTGTTTCCAGGCTGCTGCCCTGCTCATCTCCTTCGCCGTCTGCTACAAAAGGGGTCCTCCCACCGATGCCCGTTCCCACGACATTGGCCAATGGACTCTGCAGCTCATCGCACTCGTCCTCGTATACGTCTCTCCACAGGTGTGATTTTATTCATTGTTTCTCTTTAAAATAGATGTTCTAGGTGACAGAAGTCTCCCTGGGCGTCATAGCCGTCCTCGTCTCCCACCAGCTGACCAAATCGTGGCTCTGGGGTCTCCTCGGCTCCGTTTTCAATGGATTTGCTTGGATTTGGTGAGTTATTGTCTTAAGATTCTGCACAAATGGGCCCATAATAGTTTCTTGGCAGCCATATGTCATAATGGTATGGTTTTTTACCAGCCGGTTGTCACGTTTGCGGTGCAGTTTTGGCCTTTTCGTGCCAGTCGACTGTTTGGTTAACCTGCCGCTAGTTTTCACACAGTTTCAAATCGTCATCTCCCTGTTTCAGGCGGAAGTTCTCTCCTCCCAAGGGCCGTCTCCTGACCGCCGACGAATACGAGCGTCAGAAGACGGAAACCACGAAGAAGGAGCTGCAGAAGCTTCGTTCCTTCTGCCGCAGTCCCCAGGCGGACGCCTGGAAGATCACCCATTCGATCAAGAATCCCAAGAGGATGGCCAGATTCATAGAAGGCACCGAGGACCACATTTCCGACGATGAGCAGATCGAACACGACATGGAGGCCTCGGAATTTATGGATTCTGACATGGGTGAGAATTACTGCAATTAGGACTTTAGTTTGAAGGAACTGCTAGTTAGATCTTTAACTAATTTTTGCAGATCATTCGGTTGAACAGGAGGAGGACTACGAAACGGAGATTATCATCAGGAAGAAGAGCAGCCACGGCAGGCACACTCCCCTCAACAGGTAATTTTAGTATTGAATGTACTGTAACAATGGAGCAAAGGTCCTTGGCTTCCACCTCGTTCGTGGCGCCTCGTGGAATGACGGCCGAGGAGATCATCGAGAGGATCAGCGCATCGGCCATGCCAGTCCAGCAGAAGAAGAGCCGACTGGGACAGAAGACCAGACACTCCATCGGAGGAAACATGTGAGTCATTTGAGGCTATAATTGGACGGACTAGCCTTTAGCTAGTTGCGATTGATGAACAGGTGATTCGGGTGCAAAACCGGTTCACCATGAATAATTGATCAACTACGGCAGAGATAAAGTACAAGTTAGCTATTAATGCAAGGACTATATGAATATTAAAGAAGAATTAGAACTTGCAAAGATTTCCAACAACAACAAAAAAGGGAAAAAAAGTAATTGGTCTATGAAATGTGATTTCAGGGTTCCAGCGCCGACTCGCCGGACATCTTCCAAGGCACCTGCTTCGACGAGCACTGGCCATCGCAGCCAGGCCGGGAGGACCGCCACCACCGCCGCCAGATCGTCAAAGTGAGTACGAGCCAGCCGGCTGGCACCTAGGGCTTTGGATTTCACTTTTCGGAACTGCTGGAGACCAAAAACAGAAAAAAACGACTTAGTTGAATAATAACGGCTTTATTCTGATGATGCAACGTCTGCTTTCAACGCTGCTCAGTTGGCTTTTGTGGGAGAAAAAAGCGACTACTCTCTGCTTCTTCGGAAATAAGCGTTTCGGATATTTTTCGGAATCATTTGCAGATGATTAGTTGGTTTCTTAGGCTTCTTATTTTTTTATAAGTAGGTCAGTTGGTGAATGTTCTTCTGTAGGCCATAAACAACAACATCCACGAACGAGAAAATCACACATTGAGAAGGTAACAAAAGTTATGCAAGAACACTCAATAGATGGAAAAGTTTATCAACAACGGTTTATTCAATTTTTAAGGCATCGGAGAATACAAAACAATCAGAAAAAAACAAGAACACACAATATTAAGCAACAAAAACAACAAATAATGTAAAACCCCAAATTCATCAAACGTTTTTATTGATATCTGTGGGAATCCTGCGTGGAAACCCATTTATTGCAATCCGCGAAATTGCTCTGTTATTGTTATCCGGCGGGCTTCTCACAGGATTGCACAGCAGCCCTTCTTCTTCGGCTCGACGGGCCTCTGGGCAGGCGGCGGAGGGAGGGCCACCGACGGCTTGGCGGCCTCGGGCTTCTTCTCAGCTGGAGGGGCGGCAGGAGGGGCATCGGGCTTCTTCTCTTCCTCTTTCTTCTCCTCCACCTTGGGGGCCGTGCTTTTGTTCTGGAAAGAGGGAATTAGGGAGGGAGAGAAATAGAGGGAGAGAGATTGAAACGTACGTCCGGTTCCGAAGCCTTCGATGCCCCAGCCTTCTTCTCGTCGCTCTTCTTATCCTCCGCCTTGTCCCCCGACTTCTCCGTCTTCGTCTCCCCCTTCGTCTCCTTCTTGCTCGCCTCCTTCTTCTCCTTCTTGCTCTTCTCCTCCTTCTTGTCGTCCTTCTTGCTTTTCTCCTTCTTCCCCGATTTCTCGTCCTCCTCGTCCAGGTCGTCCAGCGGCACGTCGTCGTAGCCCTTCTTCTTCTTCCCGTCGGGGCCCTGGTTCTTCTTCGCCAGATCCTCTATGTTCGTCATCGCAGAACCGTCCGGCGGGCAGGAAGACGAGTGAATGAAGAGGGGAGGCTGATTCACGTACATTGACTCACGTGACTTAGCGGGCTCACGGGCGGAGGAATTAGCGTAAACCTGGTGTTTCGTTAATTTCGCCCATTTTTGTGTCTCCGGTTGTTTTGACTGTCCCATTTCTCCGATTGCGTATTTGACCTGGGGTGCGTGACTATTCGCAGGGAATTCCTTCTATTTCCAGAAGTCGTCGGCAAATAATCACTGGTTGTTATGTCCTCCAGGGCAATAATCTGTCGGGCCAGAAAGAGTGGATTAACCTTTAGACGAGAGGTAATCGAAAAGTTACATGACGAGTTAGAAAGAGAGGTCAAATATTCAGGACAAATTGGGTTTACTGTACTTCTTGGCGGGAAGAGGTCTTTAAAATTCAAATATCTACAGTACCCGCGAAATTACGGTACTTTGACCTTACTTATTAATCAATATCGGACAGGATGATGATTTCTAGGCGATGTTTTTTGTGTGTCAAAAATCAATCAATAACCTCTTCAAAATCATTCGATACTGATTTATGAAAATACGCCTTTTCCTCTTACAATGCTAATTCTATGTATTCCAGGGCCCGTTCGAACCTCTCTATGGCGACGACCCGCGAGTTCCTGAGCTCCGATTCCGAAGAGCAGACGTACGAGGACGAGCTGGCGCAGGGCGGCGATTTTGACTTCGAGCGGGACTGAACCCCCGACCCTCCCTCCCTCCGTGTACATGCTCCACTTGTGCCCATGCTTATTTCTCTCCTAAAATTCGGTTATCCTTTAAAATTCCGGTTATCATGCAGAATTAAACCCCCGATCTCCCCCAGTGCCTTCCCTCGCTCACTTACCCTCTTGAATCCCTCGCTTTCACTTCTTTCGTCTGTTGTCGCCAGGCCACAGGGTTATAGCATAAATTGAATCTACTCTTGTAATTGTTTTGCGCGCTGAACGACGACGCAGAACGGTCAGCCGGAAAACAGTAGCCCCTGGAACACTTCCCCCTCGGGTGGCTGGAGGGAGGAAGGAGGAGAGGACAGGTGCAAGAGGCAATCAGGGTGACGGGGCGAGGGAATAATCGAGTGCAGATGACGGGAAGGGACTCCGTCACTGTGAACATCGAAATGCCAAGGGATTGGAAACCATCAAGATTCACGTTATTGAAACAAAGTTGACTGAGTAATTCGGGCTAGAAAAAGGGTTGGGATATCAGGGAAAATCAGTTTTCGTTGCAGGACCCGTTCCAGGGGAAGGATAGCCCGACGAAATTCCTGAAATTCGAATTTAACGCGAAAATTGAGGTAGTTGCTCTTTTCCCGCAGTTAATCAAGATTCAACGAAAAGCAAGACCTGAATTCCCTCAAATAACTTTTATGTGGCCTGGTTGCAGCCATCTTTAGATTCGCGGATTTAAGGAATTAACCCTAAAAATATGAAAAAATATTTCTTGTTACTGAATTCCGTTCGATTTTGTTGTTTAACAATAGATGAACAGATTGACAAAATGCAAATTGTTTCCCTCGTCTAATCCTAACGATTAAAATCCATCTTTTATTTTAAAAACAGAAAAAAGAAAAGTGGAGAAAATGTCCATTGCGTGGGCGTGGGAGTGGCCGTCTTACCATCGTCCTGCACCCATTCAGCGCTGAGCACCCGTGGCTTAAAGGAGAAGGCGCCGGACCCCGGATCCGGACATGCGGGTTCGAGTCCCGTCGGGTGCTAATATTTTTTGCACCTCTCTAAATGCTAAAATAAGTTGTATCTAATGCCATTTGAAGATATTTCTTTATAAATTCAATGAAAATTGAATAAAAATTAGGTTATAACACTTAATATGTGACAATGTATCCATGCATCTACTGCAGAAGGATTGGCAGGATTTATTGTGATGGATAGTTCTCTGGACTGAAAGTAACCAAGTTCCCGTAATTCCTACCTGTCTCTGGCTTCATTGAATCCCTTGACTACAATTGCATCGTCTACTTCAAAGGTGGAAAGTAATAGTTTACCTAAAGATTTCAAACTCTCTCTATCTATCTCTCTCTCTCTCTCTCTCTCTCTTTCTTTCTTTCCCTCTCTCTCTCTCTCTGCACAAACCTGTACTTCCCTGGTGAGTCATGGTAACTGTTAGCTTGAAACAAACCAATCAACATAAGAAACTAAACCTATTACCATGATCAAACAGAAGAAGAAGCAGCCCATGGCGGTAGAATTGAAGAAAAGAAAGTTTGCGAAGAGGATTTACGTCTTTCCATTTGCGGCCATGGAGCCAGAAAATGTTTGTTCTCTATGCACAAAACAACAAGGGGACAAGGGAAAGTAGTTATCATTCGAGAACATAGAAAGCTCTTTTTACTGCAAGAAACATACTTTGTCCATAGTAAAAAGTTGTTGAAATTTGACTTTGGGCGCTTTTCTGTTTATCCTATAAGGCAGAAGGCTCTTGAGGAGAATGCCAGTAGGCAATACCTTCTTGATACCTGATAGCTTGCAAACATTGCATTTTTTCCATTTTCTGTTTCCATGGATGCAAATCGGACGACGTTCTTTAGGATGCTAACGGTAGAGGATTTTCACTTACGCATGCACTGCTACGTCGTACTTTTCTGTTTGTTTATGGTAAAAATTCAGAATTTCGAATAAGAAAACTTTTTTAAGATTCGAATAACAAATTCGGAATATGTGACAGGTTGGTAAAGATACTCTTCCGTTGGGAGAGAGAGAGAGAGAGAGAGAGAGAGAGAGAGAGACATTCCAGGCAAAATCCCCCTACCCTCATTTGAAGAAAATGATTGCCTTCTTTTCAAAGGATACAATGCTACAAGGAAAGAGTAAGACACACCTTGTACATCTCTTCAATTTCTTCTTCAGAAGGCTAGGAGTTCGATTGAATTTTCCTGTTTCTAAGGATGAAATCACAGGCCTAGGTTTATGGTACGAAAATGAGGTTCTTCTGAACAAATACTACTTAAAAATCGATTTATTCAGACTGTTTGGATTTTTTGGTATTTGAATAGTTCTGATTACATCTCACAAACCGACGCGGCTGGCAATGTCTTCATTCCCTACCCTGGTCGAGAGGAAATGGACTTTTTGATAACCTACAACGGCACCTTTTGGATTGTAACATTTACAAAATAAAAAAGAAACTCTAATGTTCAGGTGCGAGAGAAAGGAGGATTTGAATCTGCGTTGACGAAGATGCCTTACAAAGTGCAAAACTTTGATCACCTGGTGGTTTATGGTCCGTTAGACAGTGTGGAACATTGTAAACCTAAGGTCGAATGATATACTAATACAATTGAATGATTGTTTTCTGCAAAGGGGAAGGAGAAAGAAAGACAGTGTATATGTGTATGTGTGAGTACGTGTGTGTGTGGGGCGCGTGTGTGTGCGTGTGTGTGACTCTTGCTTACTAAACGTGTGCAAATCTTTGCAGAAATTCGTAACTCAAATATTTCCAGAGAAGCCATTTATCATTGTGGTTACTTTAACATTTACAGTGATCTACAATAATGTATGTTCCGTAATCGACAATCAAGTGGTCAATGTGCCTGATTTCATTCGCATTGCCAATAAGAACAGCCTCAAATCCTCCCTTCTCTTTGACCTTAAAAACTAAGGTCATCTTCGTTTCAATGACAGACTTACTATCCAGAAGCTACCGTTGTACTTGACCATGAATTCCATGTCTTCTCTTC
The DNA here is from genome assembly GCA_022343465.1 of Oscheius sp. G VE-2021. NCBI lineage: Eukaryota > Metazoa > Nematoda > Chromadorea > Rhabditida > Rhabditidae > Oscheius > Oscheius sp. G VE-2021. Next base: position 188,876 of record JAJQXH010000038.1, on the reverse strand, counting down.
CAGCATACGGAATATCCGATCTCCCTAGTGAATCGTAAAAGATGTCCAACTCCCCATCGGGATTGTACCAAGAGATGTAAATAACCTTTAAAAAAATTAATCACATTGGAAAATCCTAACTCTGGTCTTTTGATAATACATCCACAGAACTTGATAGTCTGAGTTTGGTTCTGAAGGATGGATCTTGATTGACAATGATCTAAATAGAAAAGTAGAAATTTATGCTAAAGTAACCTTCAGGGACCTCAACTTGTATTTATCTCTGCTGTTCATTACTGCATGCGGACTACCCTTGCCGCGGCAGCTAATCTCGTACGTGTTTGAAGCTCGCGACGTTACGATGTCAGACAACCAGAGTTTTCTGCGTCTTTTCACGAGGGATTATTGAAAATTCGAAAGTGACTACCAAAACGTAGCTAAACTGATGGATTAGACGGACGCGTAAACACCGTACACGTAGTTCGTTAAAATGCCGGTGATACACAGGCGCATGTCGCCCGCACAGCCAAAATACGGCACTTCGGATTCAGATTACTTCAAAGCGACCCATTAGAAGCCCAAACTCTTTTATATTTTCTAAAAATAACTTAGTGAAGGCGATTGTAAGCTAAAAGAATGGAAAATTCACAAAAATGTTCAAGTTACCATAATCGTGATGAGCAAGAAGCACATGTCAGGTAACTAAATCGAAAAAATTTCGGCAAAAGGATTTATGTCTTCCAATTTGCCTCCATGGAAACTCTAGATTTTCGAATCTTTCGCTGCAAACGAGCAAACTACAAACAGCTTTGCACAAGACGAAGAAGACAGTGTGTGTGTGTGTGTGTGTGTGTGTTTGGGTGTGTGTGTATGTGTGTGTGTGTGTGTGTGTGTGTGTGTGTGTGTGTGTGCGTGTGCGTGTGTGTGCGTGTAAATGTTCTCCTCTCCGAAAGCCTTTCCCAACCTATTCCAACTTGTTTTCACTGCCAGTCTAGACGTCAATAATCTAATTGATAGCAATTCACAGCCAAAGGTAGAAAACCACATTACTTTGGTCCCAATCCTCCCTCAAAGCGAATTTCATATGACAAATGCAAAGGAGCATTTCTGTAATAGGGAAGTGATCTCACTGCATTGCAGAATCGTTTGAACATAATTTTATAAGGCACAACTATACAATTTTACGTCACACCAAATGACGATTGCTGTTGAGTGTAAGAAATGAGAACAGAACTTTAAAGTGCATTTTAATTGAATTATTAAACAAAACTACTCAACTGACAGTATAAACAACATAAATTGGCATTTTTTAAGCTACAAAAAATATTAGCACCCGACGGGACTCGAACCCGCATGTCCGGATCCGGGGTCCGGCGCCTTCTCCTTTAGGCCACGGG